>PYSP01000067.1:0-143346 GCA_003049395.1 Pseudohalonectria lignicola | reverse complement strand
CCCCTCCTCCCCTCCTCCCCTCCTCCCCTCCCCTCTCTGCATCAGAGGGGGCCAGCCCGGGCGGTCACCGCTTCTCTCCCTGTCACGGGGCTTGGAAGCTGTCAGCGCCACCAAGGGCCCTTGTGCATAATTTCCCGTTTGCTCATGCTCATGCCCCTCATCTGTCCATTTAGACTCCCTTGGCCCCCGGAACCGGGGCCGGCTGGGGATGTGTTGCTACCTACCCAAGTGACTAGTCTAGGTAGGTGCCTACCTGTCTGAAGACGCTGCGCTAACGTAGGCTGCGAGGTAGTTGGCGTTGCGCCGGCCAGGCTGCATACTAGAACTGTGACTGGTTACTGTTGCTGTTGACCCAGAACATGAAGTCGGCGTGGTCGGCGGTCAGAGGCTCCGTGGTGCCCAGCCAGTCATCCACAATGCCCGGCTCCATTTGGCTATTGGTCCGGAGGGCCTCGTCCACAATTGACTGTTCAAGGTGGGCAGCAGGGATTTTTGGTCAGCGGGAGGTTTTGGGGCTTGGTTTTTTTTGTTTTTTGTTTTTTCGTTGGGCCACTTCAGTGTCCTATGTGCTGGTCATGCAAGGCGAAGGAAAGGAGGAGAGGGGAAACTAGAACTTACCCAGTCTAGGGATTCGCTGTTCATTGGGATCCATGAAGTGTCGAAGGTGTTGCTCGTCGTTGGTTGGGAGGGATCTGGCACGAGGTCTCTCCTGGAGAAGGGCATCTGCTCGAGACCCATAGTCGCAGTGGCAGCGGCAGGGGCGGCAGCTGTAGGAAAAGTTGAAGAAGGATGGCCTGCCACCGTTGTCGGCTCAGCTGAACGATCAGGGTCAAACATCCCCACAGGTACAGTGCCGCTGTTGCTGATGGTATTGCTGCTCAGGGACATATTCGACAGGGGTGTCGTGTCCAGACTTCCCCCTTGTGCTACGAAGGGAGCGCGCAGGGAGATACCAGAGGCCGAGAAGGGCGAGTCCAAGGGGGGTTGTTGTCGTTGTTGTCGTTGTCGTTGAGATTGCTGCCCCTGCTGCTGTTGTTGCATCTGACCCTGAGCCTGCCGCCGGGATTCCGAGGCTAGATACTCAGTTTGGGGGGACAAGTCATCCTCCAGCTCCATGTTCAGAGAACCTGTCGCCGGTCCTCCACCTCTCGCGATGCAGACCTTGTCCAGGATGAGCCGCAGCATGTCGGCGGCCCTCTTGAGCTCGGGGACGTCCTGGGAGACGGCGCGCCAGACTTGGCCGGACCGGCGCAAGTACTCAACCAGCCCGTTCTTGTCCGGGAGCGCCGCGCCGTGCGAAACCCAGCCTTGACCCCCGACGGCGCCGTTGTCGTCGTAGTACGGGTTCTGCACGACGAGGTACACCATCATGGCGGCCAGCAGGAAGTCGTGCTGGGCCAGGCTGCTGACGAACCAGCTGGCGGGGCTCAGCATGCCCCCCGGCCGGGTCGAGGCGTAGAGGGTGCGCTGGTACCCGAGCATCTCCAGGGCCGCCTCGAGGCAGACCCGCCGGGAGTACTCATGCTCCGGACGGGGCGGCCCGGCCCCGGCGAGGTAGCGCCGGTGCAGGACGATGCGTGACTTCTGGTACAGCGAGGCCAGGCCGAAGCGGTGCACCACCAGGGAGGGCGGGTCGGCCACGCTGTCCTCGAGCGACCGCATCATGAGGAACTTGGGCACGGCCGCCCACTTCTCCGCCAGCAGGGCGTCCACCCGCATCACCTCGTCGTACGAGGGGATGGACAGCAAGTGCGCCAGCCGGGCCACCTGGCCGAAGACGCGGCAGAGCACGCTCTTCCAGATCGGGTACGACATCTGCGTGTAGGTCGTCTCGGGCCTGGCCGGCGGCAGCTCGACCGAGTCTTCGTCGAAGTCCTCGTCCGCCAGGTTGCGCGCGAACTCGGTGTCGGTGTCAATGCCCAGGATCATGGAGGGCAGGCCCAGGTGGAACGAGACGATCAGGTCGATCTGGATGGCCAGGTTCCAGAGGCGGCGCCGGATCTCGCCCTCGTAAGGCGCTATCCCCACCAGCTTGGACGGGTCGCGGTGCAGGCCCATCTTGAGCATGAGGCGGATCAGCACGCCCAGGAGGAGGTAGCAGTTCATCTGGGACTGGCGGTTGATGAGGAACTCGGACTCCACGTAGAGCATGAACGGGAGGAGGGTGGCCGGCCCCGGGGAAGAGTACTTGCTGGCCACGAGGGCCCAGGACGCGGCCGCCCTGTAGACCTTGAACCGCTGCATGGGTGGGACCTGCGGTTGGTCCGAGTCCAGCTCATGCGGGGCGGAGAATGAGGAGAAGAAGATGCCCAGGCACATGAGCATGAAGAGGAGGGAGAGCCATTCGAGCGAGGCCGCGGACTGGTCCTGCCAGAACGCGTTGTACTGCCTGACGAAGGTCGGCCTGTGCACGCACTGCTGGGCAGGCGCGTTGGAGGCGAAGAAGCGCATCACCAGTCGGTCCACGACGTTGCGGGGTGGGAGGAGGTCCAGGAGGTCCTGCCGGCTCCGCGGGCTGCTCTTGCCCATTATCAGCATCTCGGGCGAGTCCCTCAAGCCTGGCCGGCCGTCGGTCTCTTCTTCCTC
This sequence comes from Pseudohalonectria lignicola, assembly GCA_003049395.1. Lineage (NCBI taxonomy): Eukaryota > Fungi > Ascomycota > Sordariomycetes > Magnaporthales > Ophioceraceae > Pseudohalonectria > Pseudohalonectria lignicola. The sequence goes on along the minus strand of PYSP01000067.1, from coordinate 140,760 downwards.
GTGTAAGTGCTCTTCGGGCTCTTCGGGCTCGTCGAAGTACGCTTTCAGATCTTCGATCTTCAATTTGTAGTCGCAACGATCAATGGAAGAGAGAGTAGAGTTGGCAGTTGACGTCAGTTTCCTTCCGGTGCGAACGCTCCCTTCGGCGGCAACTCACATCGTCCAACATGGCCATGAAGTGCGTCGCACCAACCCACGTCGTGGCGTTCTCTCCTCGCACGACCTGGCTCTCGGCCACTGGGGCCTCCGATGCCGACTTTCGTCCCTCGGGCACGGCCTGGGGCCCCGGCCCGGCACCGACCCCCAGGTCTCGCATCCGGAGCTCGGCCAGCTCAGGGCCGCTAGGAGTCGAGTCGCCTTCCCCGTCCAGCATCTCCCGCACCATGCCCTCCAGCCGTCTGAGCCGCGCGGCCACGCTCTTGGGCGGCCGACCGACCCGGTCCCGATCCCGGTTGGGCCGCGGCGCGTACACGCAATCCATCGGCCGGGCCTTCTTCGCGCATTGCGTGCAGGGCGTGCCCCGGTCGCACTTCAGCTTTGAGTTGCGACATGGCGCGCACGAGAGAAGCACGCGCGTGCGTTTTTGGTGCTGCTGCTGACGTGTGCCGGTGGCGGGCAGCGCCGGGCCGTCCGACATCTGAGCCGATGCTCACCGGAGAGCTGTTGTTAGGTGGGTTTTCGGGGTGGCTTTCAGATCTCTTTGATACATGTAATGTGGGGTGCTTTGTGCCTTTGTGCCTTTATGCCTGAGATGGTGATGAACAAGTTTTTAAGATGAAGCGATTGCGCCTTGGCAGATCCTCAGATGCTCCCTCATCATGATTCTTAGCAGACGTTGTAAGACGGACCCATGAAATTGAACCAACCGGGACAATTTGAGCACCGACTGGAATTGAGAGGGCCTTATCGCCGAGTCGCAATCCAATTAGCACAGCCTGAAGCCCGGTTTGACCTGGCCTCTGTTTCGCGGTCGGGACATGGCATAGTTTAATGGGACACTCGCGGTACACTTGCGGGTCGACAACGCTAACAGACGCCAACGAACGACAACGAACGACAACGAACGACAACGAAGGCACTTGCAGACATCACAACTAGGTACCTACATACCTAAGGCACGGATTTCGGCAAACTAATAGCAGTCTCAAAACGGGTATTGACTTGAATTATCCTTCTCCAGAGATCGCCGATTAGTCCTTCATGGATTGAGTGAAATTCTCTCTGGCTGAGCAGGCGGGTATCCTACTAGAAAAGGGGGAAGAAAAGAGAGAAAGAAAGAGGTATTTGACTGAGCAAGAAAAGGGGGGAATTCAGACGCCACCAAGAGTTGCTGGTAAGGCAGTTGTACCTTGACTGATTCAGAATCCCAACTTGGCAGTCCAAGTTCGCTACAAGCCAGACTGCGAGAGCTCATCAAACTTTTGCCTCTAATATACCCAACAAACCTAACGTCAAGCTGCCTTCGCAGGAGGAGCGGTCCCGGAGGCGACCGAGGCGGCGGCCCCGCCGTCCTGGGCGGCGCTCTCCTCGTCGTCGACGAACATCTTGCCCTCGGGCAGCTCGTTCAGCAGGTCCTCCTCGGCGTCGATATTCCTGTAGGTGATCCAGAACAGCACCCCCGCAACGAAGGCGAGGACGGCCATGCTGCCGTAGTTCCAGATCAGCAGGGGGTCCTCGCTCAGGGGCACGAAGCCCTCGGCGATGGCGCTCGAGATGGCGGTGGTGAAGAGGGCGACGGCCTGGACCATGGACCGCATGTTCTTGGGCGCCTTGGAGAAGGCGTACTCGAGCGACGTGATGGAGGCGAAGATCTCGGACAGCGCAATGAGCACGTACGCGCCCGTCTGCGCCCACACGTTGATCTCCACGTTGGCGCACTGCTCGCCCGCCTCGTTCTTGCCCGACGCGTTGTAGCCGCACTCGGACGTCTGGTAGATGTAGTACTGGATCACCGCCGCCCAGATCATGGCTGCCGAGCCCGTCAAGAAGCCCGCCGTGATCTTCTTGATGGGCGTGAACCTGATCTTCATCCGCCGGAGCCCGGGGTATATGAAGAAGTCGCAGATGGGGATGAAGCTAGCGGGAGGGGGGGGCAATGAGGTAAAAAAAAATATTAGTTCGTGAGTTTTGATCTATTGAAAGAGAGCGGGGATCGAGAAGGGGGGGGTGGGGGGGGTTGCAAGCAGCAGCTCATTCCAGTGCTGTGCTGTCAAGAGTTGGTAGGGATTACTCACATGACCAGGGCTAGCGGGTCCAAGTTGGTCAGGATGTCGTTGGGCAGCCCATTCAGCTTCATAATGGCCGCCTGCGAGATCAGGTTGTTGTTCAGCTGGTTGTAGGTGAGCCAGTATATGGGGAACCACAAGAAAACGGAGCAGGCGGCGAAACCCCGACGCAGCTCATCGACCCAGGCGTCATCAAAGGTCATCCACTTGGGCTTCGTGCCCGGCGCAAAGCGGGACGGCTTCACGTTCTCCCAGAAGGTGCCGTCGTGCATGCGCTTCCACGTGATCCAGGGGAAGATGTGCCAGCGGCCCTTGTTGGCCAGCGCGAACGTCTTCATGGCCTTGCTCAGCACAGAGCCCGCCGGGGGCCGGTCTCGGTACCGCTTCCGCCCCCACCACATCACGGCCGGGCAGAGGCACAGCATCATGGTGGGGAGCAGGAAGCTCAGCCAGAAGCCGACGTACATCTCGGCATAGACCATGGTCAGCTGGCCGATCAGGGCGCCGATGTTGATGAAGAGGTAGAACCAGTTGTAGACGCGGTTGATGGTGATGGCCGGGTCGACGACGACGCGCTCCCCCGACTTGAGCGTCATGACGCGGAAGTGGTCCATGTCGAGCTGCTCAACGATCAAGGGGCTGATGTTGGGTTTGAAACCCCCCGTGCCGAAGCCGATGACGAGGATGCCCATGATCATGGCCGCCAGGGAGTTGGACGAGGGCTTGGTGATGACGGGCGGGATGGCAGACATAATCAGGATGGTGTGGCCCAGGATGTCGATGGCCAGTGCCAGGCAGATGGTCTTGTACCGGCCGAAGTACTCGTCGGCCACGTAGGCGCCGAAGAGCGGCATGAAGTACTGCCAGAACTGGTTGAATGTTGTGATGCCCGTCGACGCCCGCTGGCCCATCCCGAGGGCACCCGACTGTTCCTCGGGGGTGCCGAAGCCGGCGCCTGTGGTCGACCCCGTGGGGAGCGGCCACTGCACGAAGTTGGTGTACACGATGATGGTGCCGTAGTACGAGAAGCGCTCGCAAAGCTCGATGAAGGCGATGCTGAAGAGCTTCAGCGGGATGACGTCAGCCACACGGCGCAGTGTCGCCAACTCCTCCTCCGTTGGGAAGTCCTCCAGCTCGTCGTGAAGCTTCTCCAACCGCCCGTGGGGTGGTGGAGGGGAGGTGCCGCCGCTGCTCTTGGCCATCGCCATCAACCCGAGCTGTTTTTCCTGGTCATGCTCGGCAGCGTGGATGCTCTCCCCCGCGATGGCATCGTCTATGATGTCTCCCGGCATTTCTTTTTGGGTTGAGTTACAGGTAGGGAGCTAGTGATGTGTGGAGTGGCCTATAGCCTATATACCATGGGAATTGGGAGGTCAACCTCCCCGTCGTCCCGGTTGTTGGGAAATGGGCTGGATTGCTATGTGTTGGATTTCAGACCAGGCGGGTTCCAAGAGCCGTCCAAAAGAGCTCGCAGAGAGTTCGTCCTAGAGATGGAATCATGGCACAAAGCGGGGGAGGAAGAGGGAGGCGGACCGGACGAGCTTATACTGCGGTACTTCCTATGCACCTACGTACCTACGTACCCATCAATTCGGGCTCTTTGCATATCTCATATGAGACCCTACAGTGTTTGCGAGTGACTAGGTACATACGTGAGTGAACATACGTAGGATCAGTAGACTGAGTGTGGCCGACCTTGGAAACAAACTGCTTGCACCCAACCCAATTGCCTTCCTGATTACACTAAAACCATCCAGTATTGCCCGTCAATTATTGGCCATCCTCGAGGTAGGTGTGATCAAGACCGGCGGCTCCACAGGAAAGCGGCCGAGCCTCGAAGACAAGGAGGGGCATCGGTACGCTGCGTCACTCTGGGATGGGGCGAGGCGAGATAATAACCGGATTATGGAGAGAGACGGCCCCATGGGTTGTAAGATACCTAGGTATCAAGGAATCTCATATCCGTATGGGAGGGATCTTTTTGTCCTTTGCCATTTTCAACCAATCCTGTCGTTCTTGTCTGTTATCTGTGGCACACTGCAGTGACTCGTCACTGGTGTGTGTGTGTGTATGTGTGTGTGTCAGGTCCAAAGTGGGGAGTGTCTCTTTTCTTTCGGCTCTGGTGTGGGTGGGTGCCAGGTCGGAGATGGAGACTTCATGAATAAGGTCCCAAGCTCTGCGAAGCAAGCTTGCAGGATCCATGCTTGTCATGATATGAGGTATTGCACGTATAAGGTTTAGGGGCGTCGGTCGAGATGCTAGCTCATGCTAGCTCTACAAGAGGCTCTCTTGCCCACGCGCTCGTCCGCGCTGCTACCTGGTCCTAGTAGTACAATGGCTAATGGAGCTTTGGACACCATGCTCATACACATACCACGAGGGAAATATCAAACGTTACTTGCGGATCCCTGCAGATTTTGTTCCTTCATAGCGTAGAGCGTATAGCTAGATAGCAGGACAGCAGGATGAGATAATTACGTGGGCATTTCTTACCTACATCTAGTAGATTGCGATCCTGTTTGATGTATCCATATTTCATATGCCGGGCCTAAACTCGGATATAACATCTCGACAGTTACTCCGGGGCCACTGTGGGATAGTTGTGGTTTTGTGGTCTCCCCTTCGCAGCTGCCAAAGGCGGGCTAATGCACTTCGATATGGTGTGCCCCCTCGTACTCAGCACGTACCTCTGTGCCGATGTCCCGTCGACAAAGTGCGAGCAGAATTGAAAATGCTTTGGTTGGATGGTACGTCTGCCTGCACGACCTCAGTGAACCGTGATATTCTTTGGACGAGATCCCACCAGTTCAAGGAAGAGACTGAGCGACCTGCCAGATCTGGGAGAAGTCGTCGCGATCAAAGGACCCTACAGTAATCTACATAGCAGGGGTAGTTCGCTCAGAGCAAAGACTGAGGAGATGGTTCGATCGTCCGGCGGTTCCCAGGTCTGCTGGATGTGGGAGTATCAGGTATACTCCGTTACTCTCCCGACTACTCCTTTTAGGCCTTTGTAGGCAGGAAAGCGGCACGTCTCATTGGCGGATCGGGTGACTCGTATCTGGTAGCTGATCACGCGTCTTCTGACTTGCGACAGAACCAGGGCTTTTTCTTCTTCTTATCTTGCGGGAGCCGGGGAAAGAGAAGTCGGTGGTTCTAGGAGTTTCACGATCAAATCACCTTATGTATGCATAAGTGGAATTTAGAGAGCAAGTATGTCTTGGTGAGGCTCCCCGAGGGTGCTTTTCCCCCGAAAGTCTTGTCGATCGCCAAGGAGGCCAAGGCACTTGGGTTCAAGGCTTGTTTGAACGGTAGGGATACTGCGTACGTCCTAGCTTAGCTTACGACAAAATACCCAGGCGCTGGCATTGGGCGGGATCCGCCCGCGCGAGTTACCGCGTTGGAGCTTACCTTCCTACTTCCCGTCTAAGTCACCTAATTCCATGTGGTAAGCGCGTTGCTTCCGTTCCGACGAGACGAGATAGTGGCGTTCAGATTGCTTTACGGATTACTGTTCGACCTCTCGCAATCGCTGAGCTAGACTCGTCTCTTTGAAACTGTCTTTAGTTGACTTTTCAGAAAAAAAATTCAGCCTACATTCCATTGATACCCTGCGTGGATGTCCTTGCGCGGGTTGGTAGTCCTACGTCACGTCGGTGACCCCGAAACAGACACCTGATCTCGACCACCCACTTGGGATCACCTAACCAGAATATTCTGAGTAATGGCTGGCACTAACAGGCCGTGGGCCATATCATTCAATGCTAGATGCAAGGGTTATTTGCACACAAAGACGACACCAAGAGCAAGAAAATATACGAGCGGGAGAATCAAACAAGATATACACATACATTAAAAATAAATACATGATTAGTAGGTAGATGAGGATATATACGCATAGTCCTACCTATGGATCACTCCACATGGTAAACCTGTAGCGGCACGCTGATAGGACAGACAGCTGCTCCTCGAGAAAACATTTGACCAACATTCGCTACTAATACTCACCAGCCATCCCGGCAAGCCGTTTTCGGGCCAAGCCAATCTAAAATTTCCCAACGACCAGGTTACCCAGCATCTCACGGGCGGTTATCCAGGTGGTGCGCCACAAGGTGGGGAAGTCGAGGGTGCTGCTGAGGCCGTCTGCGAAGCCGAAGAAGAGCATGGGTGGGATCCAGCCGCGGGCGTACTCGAGTGCGAAGCAAGCCTCGGGCATCTTGTACTGCTTGACCGTGCCGCGCTCCAGGTGGTGGACCGAGCCGGCCGGGTAGATCTCGGGCTCGAACTCCCCGGGGACGTAGGCCCACTGCTCGCCCGTCAGGATGTGGAAGTAGTCATCCGCCGTGTGTCGGCCCGTGTGGCCCTCCGTGCCGACCGCTGTGCCGAAGATGATGAGGTACTCGGTGATGCCTGGTGGGGAGAGAGAAGAGAGAGAGGGGAAAGGGCAGAGGGGATTTTTTTTAGCTTATGTGGACTTTGGAGAAGGCAGAAGACCAGCTTTTTGGGAGGGAAGCGGAGGAACCCAGGACTAGAACACTTACTGGCGTGGATTATATACATGCCTCCCATCGCGCCGCCGGCATTGTTGAATACCCACTCCTGGTCCAGGTTGACATGCCTCGTTGTGCTCGCATCAGCCTTGAGCTCGCCGACGATGAAGTTGACAATGGACCTGGCGTCGTTGCCATGAGCCGCAATCGCACGCTGCGACAGATCGTGCAAGTGTTCGGGCTTGAAGATATAGAAGGTATTGAGATTCTGGTCCAGCAGGAAGGTAAACGGTAGGATGACTGCGACAAAGACGGCGAGGAGCTGCCTGCGCCAGCCCATGCCTGGTTCTCTGTCAGGGGGAGCCATTGGGACGGCGAGGAAGCTTGTAACTTTTGGGCTGGGTGGATAATTGGGATGGTTGATGAGGCCTTTTGGTCGGGGATTCTGTCAAGTGAAAGGAATGGATAGGCACAGCACCGGTATAGCCCCAGCTGAGCAGCAATGGCTCAAAAGTCTCAAGGCAGCGAATGTCTGGATTCAAGCATGTTGGCACCCGAAGCTGGCGGTACCAGATGGGTTTGAACTTCAATTTTTCGCGTCTCGTCTGGCGGGTCGCCGAGCGAACCAAAGGCGGTGTGGCAACTGTAGCAAAGTCCTAGGGAAAGTTACATATACGGAGTAAGGTAAGTGCGGAAACTGGGGTATTTTAGGTGGCGCCAAGGCCGCCGCGTCATTTTCAGGGCCCCAGGGTCCAGTTAATACCAAAACTAGCGAACGGCAACTGAATGCCCCACTGCTTCCGCATTCACATGGCAGAAAAAAGCTCGGAAGCTGTGCCAACCAAGAATGGTTTGATCTTGGCCCTCCATTGCACCTCTCAATCAACCGAACACCTCTGGTTTCCAATCATCCGGGCTTGTGCGGACAGCCGTGGATTGCGATAGCGATCCTGACCAACAGGAAGGCAAAGAAAACCGCCAAGTCAGGACGGGATAGGAGAGGAAGGGACAGAGAGAGAGGTAGTGCCAGACAGGGAAGCCCCGCCCTAAAGCGACAAGAGACACGAGAATGGCCGTGCCTTCGGCGTCCGCAGTCGCCCTCCCCGGCCAGCTCCTAGGGCCGACGTCCAAGTACCGGCCGGGACCCGGGACGCACATCCACCAGTCGAACCTGTACGCGTCGCTGCTCGGGGTCGTGCGCGTCACCCAGCCGTCCAAGCCAGCCGGCCCCGCCAAGCGGCCGAACAAGATCGTCAGCACGGGGCCGCCAGCCCTGGAGCTGCCCACCATCTCGGTCGCGCGCTCCGGTGGCGACGACGACGGCGCCCCCAATGCGCCGCGGCGGGAGAAGCACCGCAAGATCCTGCCCGAGGTTGGCAACGTTGTGCTGTGTCGCGTCGCGCGCATATCGTACAACCAGGCGATTGTGTCCATCCTCGTCGTTGGCGATTCCGTGCTCGACGCCGAGTGGCAGGGTGTCATTCGGGTGAGGGATGTGAGGGCCACGGAGAAGGATCGCGTGAGGATCCACGAGAGTTTCCGACCGGGGGATATTGTGCGGGCTCAGGTGGTATGTCTGCGCCCTTTCCTTTCTGGAGACCTTTTCTTGGGTTGTCCGACAAGATAATAATTGTTCTTGTTAACCTCTCCTGCCCCAGATCTCTCTCGGAGACCAGGCCAACTACTATCTTTCCACCGCTAGCAATGAACTGGGCGTCATCATGGCCACGAGCGAGGCGGGTAATCCGATGTACCCAGTCAGTTGGAAGGAGTACAGAGATCCTGAGACTGGTCTGAGCGAGTTACGGAAAGTCGCGAAGCCTTGAAAGGAGGGGAGTCTTGTCTGTAGGGGAAAGAAAGAGGGAGAAAGATAGAGAGTAAAGGCAGAACCTTAAGACAGGGCCGCATTCGTCGCCTTCAAATGGCATACTAATGGTAGGTAATACGCATGTCACCTCAGCGACGTGCTGAAGAACTGTCGGTCCTCTTGGGACTGTGTAAGTCTCTCCAAGAAGCAGGTCTTGGGGAGGCGCTGATGGGCTGTGGGGTTTTTGGAAGCGGCAACATCTCGACGATGATCTGCCCCAGATCCCAACCTTCCGGTGGCCGAACTCAGAAGATAGAGCCACATGAGGGTGGCAGGGGGGGACTTGACGTGGATGCTAATCTAAAGAGGAAATTCCCTAGTAGAGACGGAAGTTCCTTTTTTTATTAAAAAAATTTTAAAAATTATTATACTGCTTGTTCTGTGTTCGTTAGACACATCAGCGTGCAATCTTCTTCGTCTGTTCAACCATCGCAGAACTTGCGGGTTATAGACTTTGTTTGACGTAGAACTCTACAACCAATGCTTCGGATCAAGAGACTCCACATTCGCACTTTTCGCCTCACCCTCGAGTATCATCTCGCTCATCACAAGCCCAACGGCCGGGCCGTTCTGGATCCCCCATTCATCCAACCCCGTGGCGAGCCATAGCCCACCCACATCAAGGTGGCCGACCATGGGGCCGACCTCGGCCCCTTCTTCATGCTTCCGGATCTGTGCCTTGTAGCACGCCTGGCGCGTGAGGATCTCCGCCTCGCGGATCTCCCTCGAGACGCCGCTGATGACGCGCCACACCTCGTCGCACTTGTCCTGCTCCAAGGTCACCCCTGCAGTGGCCTCGGGAAGTGGGCTGTCGTAGTGGTCGGGCCCGCTGGCGTAGACGGTCTTGCTCGAGACCAAGGCGTCCTCGGGCCGCGGGTAGATGTCCGTCAGCAGTTGCTGCCGCCCCGGCCCTGGCTGTGACGATGATGGCGGCTCGACGCCAGCGAAAAGGATGTAGGCGGATAGGTCGCGAGACGGGCGCACCACCAGGCTATGGCCCTTGGGCGCCAGCAGCTTGACGGCGGGGAGCAGCCTCGTGGTCCACGGGCCCGCCGCCACGAGCACGTCCGTCGCCGGGAGGGTCTGGGCCTCGCCCTGGCTGGTGCACGTCACCGACTCCACAGCCGCGGCGCCAGACCCTCCAGACCCTCCGGACCCCCCAGATCCCCATCTCTTGTCGTGGCATACGTATTTGATGGCTGTGGCGGAACTTATCATGATCTTCGCGCCCGCTTCCTCTGCCAGCCTGGCGAGCGTCGTAGTAAGCAGGTAAGGGTGCACTTGGGCCGAATCGCTGGGCGAACCGAATTCTTGGTACCGCTCCACCGTCTTGACGTCTAGCCAATCTAGGGCCGTGGGAAGGGCAGTCGGAGGGGTGGCTTCGTCAGCCGTCGGGACATCATCATCACCACCATCACCACCACCACCACTAGTCTGCCTCTGGGCAGCGGGCGCCATCGACGCCATCGTGGAGCGCACACGCAGGTCAACCTCGGCGGCGTGCACAGCCCGGTAGCCCCAGCTCTGGCCGTCGTGCTCGTTCGCGAGCCGGCCGTGCAGTCTGAAGCTGAGGGGCGCTAGACATTTGGGAGTGGCCCAGGAGGCGATGAAACCCCCGGCCTTGCCTGACGAGCCGCTCGCGATGCCGCTGGCTTCGAGGATCGTCACGGAGTCCGTCCCCGGCCGGAAGAGCCTGTGCCGGGTGAGGAAGTAGGCGGTTGATATGCCAACGATTCCACCTCCTGCCCATGATTTTATGACGATGAAATAGGTGACAGAGGTCAGCCAAGGCTGTAAGGATGGTCGAAGGCGCAAGGGACGCTGATGAAGTACAACGGGGTCATGTTGAGAGGTGCTAGGAGAGGAATATGCACACCAATTATGACGATCTGCTTGGGGGCTGGTGAGGACATCATGTTTACTGTACTCACTGTCCGGGTACCAAGACGTCGAATTAGTTAACCAGGGCTCGAGTAACTCGCGGTGCTCTTAAAGAGTTTAATGCTTTCTTATGCTAGAACTAGAATTTCAATTGGTACTGTGACAGACATTCAGTAGGGACAGAGATTGTGGCGAACAAACCTCAGTTCCATGATGTAGTAGGTTGTTGATCGGGAACCCCGCCATGTCCTGTATCTTCATGATGTCCAAGGCATGCGGGAGTCTTTCTCAAGTTACTGATCGCCCAATTGGGAAATCTATGTACATCTCTGTAGGTCACAGCTATTAGAGTATCCTGGTCTAAACTCACTAGACAGACAACATAACTAGGCCAAAGTTTACAGTAGACGGGGAAAAGAAGAGATGCAATAGGTGTGGGCGCTTGTTTTCGTCAGAATTCGTGGTCACTGCCCGACAGCGTGACGGGAAGTGGGTACATCATCAACAAGTGGCTACCTACGTAAAGGATCTGGATCGTCTTTGTCAGGATTCCTTCCACTAGGCCTTTCGCTTGGGGGCACCCCCGAAGGATTGGGATTGAAGCGAATCGTACTAGTGGTTCGTGGTGAGCACAATGACGACAAGGGAGTGGTACAGGGTAGAGGGCGTCCTGGCTTGCCTGGTTTGATCCGCTTTACGAGGGGACACGAAAGGCGCGTTCTTTTTGTTTATTTTCACACACGGTAGGTTGACAGGTTTGGGACGGCGATCATCACCATGTGGATTCCAGATACGTACCTACTGGGACGTATTCATTTTTCAATATGTGTTGTGCTGTCGGAACGCATGAATATCCACGGGTGAGGGACAGGAAGCTGTGCCTGCTTTGGCCACTGAAAAAGTCTGGTAACCAGGCTTTGGATCAGTTTGATCTTCCGCGACGGAGGGTCAACAACCGGGGCATGTCCGCTAGATGTACGAATGGCTGAGGCAGTACAAGAAGCCGGCAATAAACAGAGAGAATTTCGCATGGCCAAAAGACATCAGGTACTTTCTAGGGCTCTTCCGTGGCCGGAAATAGCATGAACGAGGAGGAACCTCAAAGCGGGGCGGAGCATTGAAGAGCGACGCGGCAGCCAACCATGTAGGGAGAAGGGTCCGCCACACCACGTCAACGTGGATTCGTCCCTTATGCGCCCATGCGCCCCGCCACTACCGATGGATGATGCCGAATTCAGCGCCTTCCGTCACTAGACCAAAGCATAGATTGAGCCACAGAGCGTCCCAGCTGCCATGGAACCGCTGGGTTGGACATGGTCGGGTACGAGCGCCAGCGCGCCCAGTCCTCCCTCAGTGAAAGCGGCAGATTGACGCTGAACCATCACTGGCCAGCTACAATATAGCCAAGCTGAATAAAAGGGTTCGGCCTCCCCGCGCACATTATGGTGCCGACCATCCGCACCCTCTCCCTTCCTCCTCGCTGTATCCCTCAAGGGACGATTCTGCTCGTCTTCAAGAACTAGATCTAACTTGACAATTATCATCAGTATCACGTATTTTGCAATAGGATTCATCGTTTCACGACCATTTTCGCCGACTTTGGTCGAAATTCCCTTCTCTTCATAGTAACCAGACCCGCCTCGTGGGAATTCTTGGAATTTCACACATATCTCGCCATCTTACTCCATCAAAGTCTCTCTCTACAGTCAGGCTAGGCAGTCGTTTTTTCAAACGACCAGCAAAAGGCCATATTCACAGTTGCAAAATGTCAGCAACAATGACTCTTACTACTGCATCGTCGAGAATGAACCAACAACAACACCAGAAATATCCACAGCATGTGTATCCCAAGGAACGCTCTCCGCAGTCGCCTTACTCACCGGCCTCGTTGTCGTCGCCGGCGACGTCGATAAGCAGCAGCAGCACCAACAGCAGCTGTCCTCGATGTGGCTTCTCGTCTCCCTCATCGTCGGCCGCGACGTCGCCGCTCTATTCTGGAAGCGGCGCCAGCGAGGCGGACAGCGCGCTGGCACTGGCCGCCGCCCGACGCCAGATTGATGACTTGCAGAACCAGGTGCGCATACTGAACGAAAAGGCCATGGCCGCCGTTGGGAAGTGGGCAGACTACGAGGACGAGCTGTCCCGGCTACGGATGCGCGTCAACAGGAGTTCGCGTGGCGGCGGAGGGGATTCTGTGGCGTCTAGTACGACAGGCAGCCCCCTCCAGCAGCAGACGCAGACCATGGGCTCCCTTCTGCCGGCGGGTACGACAGGCCGGATCAGCGCGCTATGGGCGGCCAAGTCGACGCCCAACCTCAAGGACCCGGTACCGCCGGCGAGGGCGCAGACCTTGGGCGCGGCGGTGACGGCGACGAACCCACAGACGCCTGGGTTCAACCCTCACCAGCACCGGCGCTCGCGCTCGGGCGACGTGGACCAGACGACGGACGACTTGCTCGTGGCGCTGACGCGGGAGCAGCACCTCCGCGTCGCGGCCGAGGCCAGGGTGCACGAGACGAGCCGCGAGGTGGAGGAGCTGAGCGCGACGCTGTTCGAGCAGGCCAACGAGATGGTCGCCGACGAGCGGCGGGCCCGGGCCAGGCTCGAGGAGCGCGTCGAGGTGCTAGAGAGGCGCGACGCCGAGAAGAGGAGGCGGCTCGAGAGGCTCGAGGGCGCCGTAGGGCGGATCGAGCACGTCAAGAAGCTGCTGAGTGAGTCGGCTTGATTTATATATATATATATATATATATATTGGGGGAGCGAATGGTGGTGGTGATGAGAAGCGACGAAGACGGCGAGGACGAAGATGGCGATTCCATTGTCTTTGCCATCTGCGTACTTCCTCGCCCTTGCGCTTTTGGACATCTGCCAACCAGGTCCCTTACGTGCTCTCTGATTCCCTTTGTGATCTTGCTTTTCATTTACCAGCCACGATACCTATTCTGCTCAAGTTTTTATTTGTTGTGCGTCTATCTTGCATTGGACGGAGTATTGGCGGCGGCGGCGGCGGCATACCGCATCTATTGGAGCACTGGGAAACGGCCGGTTTAGCATTGGGGCATGGGCCTCACGGGGGATAAGCAGGCGGAAATTTTGGCTCCGAAAATCGGGGGCGAGGATTTCGATAGGTACTCTGGGCATGTGTACGGTATCTGAGAGGTGTTTTTGTCACGATTATTAGCAAGGGATTGGAAAGATATCATAACTACCTACCTACTACGGCTCTGGGTGGTTGGGGTGGCCGGGCAGTACTAGTCTAGTACAGCTTGTGACGTCGGCATTAGTTGGACCGGCGATGCAATAATGGGATAACATTTTTCTTTATATTCTTCCAGGACGAGCAGTAGCAACTCTATCTCGTAATCACCTTTCAGGGCAACGCCAGACGCTATGCTATAAGAATGATGTTCAAAAATATTCTGCTCTTCTGAGATCAAAATCCGAAATAAAATCGAAGCAGAAAGCAGGGCGAAATGGAATGGTGGGAAAGAGGTGTCTACGCTCTGATTCCGTGTCAAAACTTCTCCCAGTTCCAGTCAAGGCAAGAAAGAGGAGAGCATCTCTGGGTTCGCAAGGCCAATGACACACTCCAACAAGGCCATGCTCGCCCTTCTGATCTTTGCGAAACGAATTGCGCCGATTTTGCGACAATCGTGCTGCCGAGGTGGTGACCGACTTGGGAGATTGCGTAGTAAGCCTCTGGCCCTTCAGCTCCCAATTGGATCCCTAGGCCATCACCGGCTCCTTCAACGCTTCAGAGTCTCTCTTCTCTTTTGCCTCCTCGGATAATGGGTCGGGATTGTGGTCTGGAGCCTGGTCAGGATCTGGAAATCCGGCCCACTCCTGGTCGTGTCCCTCCTTCTCCTCCTTGGGTGTAGGCAGCACCTCGTCCTCCTTCTGGGATGACTTTGAATCCGATACCGGAGCCTGCGTGTCCTTCCCGGGCTTGTCAAGATCCCGACCTGCATGGCTTTTAAACCGTTTGTCGACGGCCTGGGGCCTATGCTCCTTGGCATACTGGGTGAGGATCCCCTCAAGCTTGGGGCCCCAGACTTCCTCTCCCTTGGCCAGGTCGGTGTACTCCAAGCACCGGCCCCCATCCAGGCTGTAGTCACCCTGCCGGGTGCGGGCAAGCTCGGCCATCATGGCGGCCGAGCCTAGCTTCTCGCCTAGGTCGTGGCAGAAGCTCCGCACGTAGAAGCCCGAGGTGACAGTCATGCGGATCTTGCAGGCCGGAGGACCCTCGCCCTCCCAGGGCGGAGGCGCGTCCGGAGAAGGAGGCGGTGGGATCAGATCGGAGCCGCGCCCTTTGGGTTGTGTGGGCGGGAGCTCACCGAGTGCGCCTGACATCATCGGCTCGTTCTTGCGCGGCTTCTTGTCCGGCCCGCCGCCGCTCTGGCTGCTGCCGCTTCCGCCTGCAGACGAGAGCTCTGCCACCTTGCGCTTGCGCTGCTTCTCGAAGATGAGCTTGTCCTGGCGCTCCTCGGCCATCTGCTTGAAGGACTCGTGGGCGGCGAACGCGCGGTCCTCCTCCTCCTCCTGCTCCGGCGTGAGCTTCTTGCCCGTGGCCTGCTCCTGCTCGACGTTCCACACGCGCTCCGCCAGGCTCTTCTCAGCAATGCCGGCCTCCTCCGTGGGCCAGCGGTGGGGGTGCGTCCCCGGCTCGTACCACTCGACTAGCTCCATCTCCGAGACCTCGACCTCGCGTGTCTCGATCTCGCGGGGAATCGGCTTGCCCTCGCGGGCGTACTCGTACAGCGGCTTGCCGTTCATCTTGAGCGCGCTGTACAGCGGGGGCATCTGCTGGAAGCGGCCGCGGAAGGGCCCGAGCGCCTCCTCCACCTTCTCGCGGGTGATGTGGTCGTAGCCGCGGTGCTTGAGGATCCGGCCCACGCGGTCGTACGTATCGGTCGAGGCGCCGAAAAGGACGACCGTCTCGTACGTCTTGGTGCAGAGGATGAAGTTCTGCAGAAGCTTAGTGGCCTTGCCCACGCCCAGGATGAGGATGCCCGTGGCGAGGGGGTCCAGAGTGCCGCCGTGGCCCATCTTCACCCGTACCTCCTGCTTCGCCTTGCTGCGTCGCCGGCGGTCGCTAGCGGACTCGGCCCTACGGTCCGCCTTCTCGCGGTCCATCATCGGCTTGAAGACTGTCGAAGGATTGAATACCGCCTGGCAGTCGCGGATCAGTTGCGCGGAGGACATGCCCATTGGCTTGTTCATGGCTTTATTTTTTTTTGGAATTAATTGGTTTTGTAGGTGGTCGTCAGTAAATACCTGAGACACTCGGCGACTACATCATCGACAGGTAGATGGCAAGCAGGCACCCCAGACAGCCGCAGGCACGAGAGCGGACCAAGGGCGCTCGAATCTCACAGCCCCAGTGATGCACATACCGAAAACGCCATCCAGGCAGCTGTGCTGAACCATGTTCAGTGCCTGCTTGCCGATGCGGCCTTTCATACAGACAGAATTGGAAGGGGGGGAGATAATATGTTGAACGAACAAAGAGAAGTGACAGCAAAAAGAGAGAGACACGGGTGCGGTGGCCTTCCGAAAGCATGTGTAAGATTTTGCTGTATGTGCCGCCTAAATTTCTTCAGATTTTTTGCACAAGGGCCAGCATTGAAGGTTGGACCCATAATAGAAGCTTCTAACTCTGGGGCTGACGAGCTTCCTAAAAAGTTCAATTCCTAGTGCCATCAGGCTCGTGGCACACAAGACAGCCAACTAAAGCTTTGCGAGCCTCGCTTGCTCGATACCTCAGTAATATTTCTCGTTGAGGCAATATGTTGCTCCTTGGCCGGCTTCACTTTCCTGTGTGACCGTGGAGGTGCCTACTTAAGGCATATTTTACATCTTTTTGGCTGGTAATCTGCATGATCCCAAAACCGCAAGCTGAGGCCCCGCCCAGCGTCTGCTTCGCTGAGGTATTGAGGCAGGGTCTCAGTTGGGTCCCTTGTCAGCGTTTGTGCCCCGCTTAATTCCCACGTTTCCGCAGCGCGAGTCGCGTTTCTCGATTCCCTTCGGACCTGCCTACCCTCAGGCGTCTATAAGCGCCCATCTAGTGTTGATCAGGAGCTATTGAAACTAGGTACCTACCTAGCAGACCTGCTTCACTCCTGCCTCCCTTCCACAACCCTCGAGCACAACGGATTCACAAATTGCAACAGAGGCTTTTCACTGGTGGGGTTTCTATTCTAGCCATCTTTACCCTGTTCTGGGGCCGTTTTGGCCGATGAAACCCCTAATTAGTCGCCTCTCACCACCATCGTCCAGTCGCGGGCCAGACCATAATGGCGGGAAGACGAAGGAGAGCAGGAGCGGCACCGGCGGGCACCACGCGCGCCAACCCCCAAGCGATCAAATACGTCGATGAATCCATGGTCTTGCGCAAAGTAGGCGGCGTATATCCCGAGCCAGAATTCGTCCTAGAGGATGCTACCGTTTATACGAAGGACGGAAAGGAGATGGCAAACTTGCTCGAGACTCGTCTCAGGGGCCCATTTATTGTCAGGGGGAAGCTTGTGATCGATACGGAGGAGGCCAGGCGCCGTCGTAAGTGTCTCGTTACCGATGCCCTTGAAAGGGTACACATGGGATGCGATTCCTAGCTCCCCTCATTCACCTTCTCGCTGACCCGTCAATGCATCACCCGCCAGTACTCAAGCCCGGCGTCAGGTCGGCGTACATTGAGGTCTCGGCATGTACCCAATACTCGGTCGGATACGACGACGAGAAAGAAGTCGAGGGAGACCCCGAGAGGACGATCATTGGGCCTTCTGTTTCGGTATGGGCCAAAGGCGAGTCTGGATGGATGGATCTCAGGCCGTCTTCCCAATACAGGCCTATCTGCTGCAAGATGTTTGAGGGCATCACTATCTACTACGAGATCGAGAAGGCGTACGAGAAACTCGGCGGCCACAAAAAGCTCAAGACAAAGAGACAGGTTTTCTCGAGGGTATCGCTCGATGAGGTCTTTTTTCAGTACGCTGTTGGCGCCGGCGATGGCGTTCTACGCCGCGAGGTGGAGCAGCGATGCGATGACCATGCCATCTTCCTCCTCGACCAGTTGTTGGGTGGGGAAAGTGAATGGGTCTACACCAGCTTCTACCAATGGATGCTTCATCGCCACAGGGACATCGTGGACCAGCTCAACAAATCCGACGATGATCTCATGAACGCCACAGCGGCCGAGGCGAAACCCGTCAAACCTGAGAACGAGGACGAAGAGCAGCGAGGAGACGGGCAGTCCGAGTCCATCAAGGGCCAGCTCGACAGTGGTGACGAAGAGGGGCAAGATCTCGCCATGCCAGACGCAGCTGTTGCGGATACGGGCCTGCCTTCTGCCATTCGTGTCAGTTCCCGCCTAGAGGACACAAATAGCAGCCCTCCTCCGCCCCCCGAGAGTGTCCTGCCGACGCTTATGGCCGTCCTGAACGAGATTGCCGCTGAGGAGGGCGGACCTCGTGGACTGAGGTACACAAGGTACACTGGCAGGATGTACTTCAAGCTCAGGATCAAGGACTATCATTCTCCCAAGGAGATACTACAGATATATGCGGCTGATCTCGTCGCCAATCTCAACCCAAGCCAGTGGCGTGAGACCCCATTGTGGAGCTGGCTTGAGGAGCAGGCGCGGCTGCCGCCAATCCAGCCGGAGCATCTCACCATGGAGAGCATCCCACATTTGTTGCTCCGCCGCGGCAAGATGCCCCGACCAAGCAATGCTGCCCTGCAGCTCGGGGAATCGACCTCGGCGGCCTCAGCATCGACATCATCGAGGATAGTGGAGAGCTCGGCAATCCCAGGGGCTCGTCCAGGACCGGGACCCGGGCGGCCCTATTCTGGGAAGTCGGCAAAATTGCGAGTCTCGACAATGACGTCAAAAAAGCGGCTGTTCGATAATATCGAAGCTGGCTACAGTGATGAGGACTCTACCAGCAGCAAGCTGCCGGCGGGGCGGACCAAGGCTCCCAGGTCGGCGAGCACGTCTCAGAATGGCTTCGGCAGCGACGATAGTTCCGACCTGTCCGGCTCCGACTCGGCTGACGAGTCGGCGACGGCAGCCCGTGGCGTGGCTGGTGTTTCCAAGCTGGTCTTCCCTGTATACAAGATGCAGACAGACACGCCGAAGGGGCCACGCGGGACTTGGGTGTGCGAAGAGGACGACTGCGGATTCGTGGTCCGCTCGGCCAACGAGCCCGAGCAAAAGGGGCTGATCCACCAACACATACGGAAACACACGGAGACAAACATGAAGCTTGCACAGGCGCGTGAAGAGGCCCAACGGAACGGAGTGTCCATCGGGTGAGTGCCTCGTGATACTTTGGCTTTTTTTCCCCTCCCTCATTCTGATCCCTCGTTGTTGCCTTGTCTTGTCTAGAGTTATACCACATACGCTGACATTCAGTCTCGTACCTTCATTTTTCTACCTCCAGGAATTTACTTAGCAAAATCATGACTGAGACGGAGAAGAAGAAGAAACGGGGCCCAGCTACCATCAACGGGAAGCCTGTCCCTGAACCGATTCGTAGGGTCAACCTTGGATGGTGAGATGGCGGTCTAGGAATAGGAGGTCAGGAGGATGAGGAAACGGCGTTCTTATTAGCCCAATGATGACGTCTGAACTATCCTTATTGTTTTGTGATACCTTTTTGAGAAACATCATATGGAGGTTGGGTGGACAGCCATGCACTCACTGATCAGGAAGGCTCCTCTAGCATTAGAGGGAGCAAAAACTGGGGGGAAAGCGTAGAAAAGAAAGGAAACTGCATCAATCAGCACTGTTTGGCTGTATCAGGTGCTTCCGGGTACCCAGACACTTAGGTAGGTACATAGGGAAATCCGAAGGCAAGTAGGTAGGTTAGGTCCGTAGGTAGTCTGGACCTTGTCGATCATGATGATCTCCCGGCGCCGGCAGTTGAGCTCATTGGCATTCCCACTATCACCAGCCACAGCTGCTCTGTGCAGCACCGCCACAACGGAATTGATCAACCCTTGTTTTTTTGATTTTGTATTGGGGGCTGGTGTGCGTGTGCGCACGAGAGTTTGGTGGGACCTTCCTTCAGCTCTCCACACATGGACGGACCTTTTTGGGAGGACGACCTACGTCCCACTGGCAACTTGGCCTCGAACAAACAAACACCTTCTCAGTCGACTCGGTGCAACGAGGGCCAACAGCTGCCCTCGACCTTGTTCTGTATTCATGACAAACTCCGAGTCACTCATTCCGCCCTCCCTCTCCTCCTTCCCTGTACTTGCGCTCCCATCCGTCCTGGTGTTGTGATCGGATTGGTCTTTCCCTCTCCCTTTTTTTCTCCCCATTTTTTTTCTCCCCAGAACCTGGTCAAGCCTCGCGAGGCTACAGCGAACGGTAGCGCCTACCTACCCTTCCGCTTTTTTCGGGTCTTAAGCCCATCTTGTTTTGCGTGCCCTATGATCGTACCGACCCGTGGCAGCTGTCACCGACGGGAATCTTGACTCGGGCTCGGAAGGTTCGCCATCACCTGTCGCTCCTGCAAGACCATACTTTCCCCTGGTGACTGCCAAACATTGTCGCGGAAACCGCCAAGCTGCCCCCCGGGCCACCCTCAAGATGCCTCGTAAGTGCGCCACATCGGATGCTCACACCTTGTGAAGCTCCCGTCCTGCCGTGATGGAGCTTCCGGTAGCTGCCCCGCTGCCTGTCGCCTTCTTGCCGCACGCGTGCCCCCAGTCCCTCCCACTGCCACACTACCTACTCCCTCTGGTGAACTCTGGACCATACCGAGCTGTTGAAGCTTCCAGAAACTGTGGCGGAACTGCTGCGAGCTTGCTTCTAAGCTGCACAATCCCGCCGTCGGAAGTCTATGCATCCCCAACTCTTTTTCCACTTCACTCTCTTCCTAGCTGGCTGTGTTCGGGCTTGCTGCTTGCTCCCCTGCAAAAGCTGCCAGCTTGGAAAGCGTCGACCTCGTGTTCCAAGATGATACCCCCTAAGATCTTGACCCAACGTTACCCTCTCCAACTCTTCGGACACGATGGCGTTGTCGCCTACGATGGCTACGATGCCCAAGACGTCCACGACGTCCACGCTGCCCATACTGCTCATCCTGCCCATCCTGCCCACAATTCCTATCATGCTGGCGCAGCAGGGTCCCTCCACTTCGTTGGTTATCCCGGCCCCAACGCGCTAACCTGCGAGTCTTCAGCCTGCCTCATCGAAGATGATTACATCAACACCCAGGCTACGTGAGTCACCTCTTCTTAGCTCCTTGCCCACTTTGCTCAGACGTTGACGGTTGCTATCCGATATACGCTAATGTATCCTCTCGTGACCCAACTACAGGTCCTTTGACCTCGCCGAACTCGAAGACTGCGCGATCGCCGTCGACGCGACCTATTATCTTCAGCGCTTGTTGACCACGCCTCCCAGCAAGGAACCGCTCCTCACAGCCTTGGGCGGGCTTACTGGGCTCCAGACGCATATCGAGCACGACTTGGACCAATGGGAAGAGCATAAGATGGTGCCGTTCTTCATCTTCGACGGCCAGCCTTTGACGGGTCAGGACGAGGTGTTCATTGCGCGGGGCCGCGAGGCGATTGAGAAGTCAAACCAAGCCTGGGAGTTGTATGCGAATGGACAAGCCCAGGAGGCCGTGGACTCGTTCGGGGAACAGAACGGTGAGGATTCGCAAGCCGTTTGCCAACAACACTACCTACCTACCTATCTGCCCCTTTAGCTGGGAACAACCAGCTATGTAGGGGGGCCGTTTGCTAAGCTCAATTAACCCCACACAGGCGCGTTCCACACGCAGGATATCTACCCGATGCTTCAGGCCATCCTCAAGCAGCGCAATCTGCACTTCTTGGTCCCTCCATACAATGCTGCAGCGCAGGTCCGTCAACATGTTCTCTTGAGGATGCCTCTGGTTTATTCTGAAGGCAACATCCACCCGCACTGACTCTTCCACTCGAACATAACTGAGCTGACGAGAGAGTGAGAGCGAGCGAGCGCGAGAGATGTATGGTGGTTAGATTGCGTACTTTGACATGATCGATTCAGACCAGTGCGGGGGTATCATGGGACCCCAGGAGCTCCTCCTGTACCCCATCAAGGACAGCATCATCCGCTCGATGGACTGGGACGGCAGGACAGTGACGGCCGTCTCCAAGAAGCAGATCATTAAGAGCCTCGCGGTCGGGGAGAACACGTTTTATGACGGCTTCCTCATGGCCGGTACCTCGTTCTTGCCCACGTTCCCTCCCCTCCTCGATACCAGCATTCTTCAGCTCCCGCGCCGGCCAACGATTGTCGACGCGATCAACATGCTGCGCACCGCGGACAAGTCTGTGTCGGCTGCCTGCCAGTCCTTCGGCGACATACTCAAGCTTCGGGATCCCAAGTGGCTGGACAAATACCTCAAGGCGAAGATGACCGTGAACCACTTTATCTACATCGGCGAGGATGGAGAGGTCAAGGTCAACGACTTCGACAAACTGACGGGCGACAATCACGAGTACCTCGGGCTGCAGCTGCCTTCGGAGCTGTTCCACTACCTCAACATCGGTCTGATCGGATCCCGCATTCTCGGCTGGATAACGCACAGCAAGATCACGGTGTTCCCCACCATGGACGGTCACGTCTCTGACGAATACCGGCGGCTCGTGACGACGCAGCTGGTGCCTGTGAAGGAGATGACACTGGGGCTGCTGATCCCACGCCTGAGCCGGGGCATCGCCCACCGCGACGTCGAGATGAAAGTCTGGTACGACGACAAGTTTAGCTACACGGTCAACCACCGTAACTTGCAGCCCTCGCCCAGCCTGCGGGCTGCCAGCTGGCTAGTGACAGATGGCATGCTCAGGGAGCACTTCCCGGGGGGCGAGCCCGGCTCTATAGCATTTGAGGTGCTGGCTCTCAAGAAGGCCGACTTCGTCAAGAAGGGCGCGACCAAGGAGAGAATCCAGAACGGGGCGCTCGACTCATCGAACGCCATCGTCTCGGTTGCTATCTGGCGCTTCCTCCACCTCCGCGGCTACGTGACAGACACGCATGAGCTGACGGTGTGGGGTCAGGCGCTGTCCAAGGCTATCGAGACCCTTCAGCCCACTGCCAAGACGAACCCGGACTTCCCCTGCCTGTTCGAGGCTCTCTTGGTCGCCTTCGAACTTGTTAGGTACGGCCTCCTCCACACCAAGCACACGCTCGAGGAGTCGCACGGCCTACCGCTCAATGGGACGGAAGACGACAAGGGCAGCCTGCTGCTCCTGAGCCGCGCCGCCTGCCTGTTGAAACTCCGCCACCAGCCGACAGGATACACAGGGCCGCTCAACAAGACCCTTCTCGTCTTCCACTCACTTGCTTCGGCGGTCCGCACGGCAGACCGCGACCTGACGGAGGCGGTTGTGGCCTCCATGTTTATGTACGCCCAAGCCAAGCGCGAGCGGGATGATGCTTGGGAGATTAGCCAGCGGTGAGCCACCTCTAACCCTGACCCCCCTCCCTTGTCAAGCCTACCTACGTACAGATAGATGCTGACCTGAATGATGCCAGACTTCCTTTCCTCAAGGACCCAGACATCGCATTCGGCATCGCCATCAAGACGCTGCTCGACGAAGTTGTGGTCGGCGAGCCGGACGAGGAGCGACGCGCCCGGATCGAGAGCTTCCCTCCCACCTACCTGCCACACGCTATGTATTTCAACGAAGACCTAGAGATCTTCTACTCATTCTTTGGGGCGCTTGTCAGCGGCCTGAAGATCCTTCCGGAGAAGGAGCTCTCAGCAGCCAGCAAAGTCCCCTGGGAGACAGCGGTCAAGTACATGCAACTGAGGCGATAAGATGGGGAATGATGACTGGACAGCTGGACAGCCGGACAGCCGAAAGCCGGACAGGGAATGGGAGCTGAGGACCTCGGACAGCAGTCGATGCTGCCACCGGAGGCTGGATAGCGAACTTTGTGAGGTGTGAGACTGATCTGTTGTGCTCCGTTCTTCCTGGTGATGGTACTGTCCCATCTGGGCATTTAATGTTGGAATATTCCGATCCCTATCCCTGCAGTGCGCTCTCGAGAACAGGAGGGAAGGAAGAAATAGCGACTGGAAGCGGAGGCGGGAGGCGGTGGCGGGATCCAAGTGGGTCATGCCCGGTTCTGGAGCTTTGGGTGTTGGGTGTCGCCTTCAATTGGTGTCTTCTCTACTCTCATCCCTCCCCTCTGGGGTTGGGGACTTGGGGTTGATGAGGAAGAATACCCCAACCGCATCAATGGGGAAAAGGGGTTGCTTACCACTACTAAATACCATTGTCTGAATATTCAGAAGAGGGAGATGAAGAGGGGCATCAAGGAGGGAAATGGAAGAGACAGCCAAGTTAGCAAATACTCGTAGCTGTGCCAGGAATTACTCGCCTGGCTGCCTGTGAGTAGCAGCACAAACTAGGATTTTTACAAGCCAATCCGACCTTTACCACAGGAAGCATTCATTCCTCATTGGCCCCCAAGCTACTTCGTGAGCACCAACGAGAATGTCGCGAGTGAGGCCGACGTGGGCTTCAAGGCAATGATCCACACCCTGGGGCCAAGAGGCGGTGCTTCCCCGTGCTCTCCATCATTACCCTGGCGGACGAGTCCTTCTACCTCAAAGGGCAGCGGCATCACGACCGGGGATTTCGGGGCCGCGCAGGAGGGGTTAAGAAGGCCGGGGTACGCGGGCGAGCTCGGCAAGATCCAAGTGGACGATCCGATGGGCGTGCCAACATCGGGCGCGACTGGGACAAGGTCACAGGCATATATTTACATTCGGGATTCTTGGAGCCCGCCTTTCAAGGGCAACTACACCTACAGGGCTCCCTCGGCTGGGTGCTCCAGGACGGGGGGAGTCGACCAAACCCCGTCCCCATGCAACCAGAAGCGCCGACGTGGCGGAGATGCAATGAGAGCCGTCGCCTGCGGTTTAGGGGTGGCTGTTGGGCGTTTGGGGTTGCTGCCGGTGGCGCTGCTGTTATAGCTGTTGAGACTGCTGAAGCTGCTTGCTTTTCTCTTGTGCCTAGCATCCTCCTATCGAGCCTGCTTGGGCTAGGGTGGGTACGAGTAAAATGGGCAGGCGCGTCTCTATTTTTCTCCACAATGGGATGTGTGACTTTTCTTTCTACCAAGGACCTACCACACTCGTTTCGCATCCTTGTTTTCTTTTTTGAAGATTTGTTATATGTCCCACTTGTACTGGTCGAGGGCAGACCAGCGTACGATGAGACTTCTAGGGAATACTGTCTGCTACAACTCCATATACATGTACGTCCTTAACTGGGAATCTGAGATTGAAGGCGCAGCTGCGGATGCAGCAGTATGAAGTATCCGCAGGATCAAAAGACAACGAAAGACCAGAGGCCTACTTGTCAGTAGACCCGATCTCAACCTAGAGAGAATCTACTCTCCAGTTACTAAAATGATTGGTTGATTTGGGGTCTGAGTGAATACGGACTTTGTGTTCGTAGTTCTACCAAGAGAAGAGGGAACTCAACTTGGGGGGCTTGTTGGCTGTGGGTATCCTCCACCTCTTTAGCCGCCGCCCTCACAAACCCCCCGCAGTTATCCTCAAACAAATCCTTTCTCCTTCCCTGCCGCCGCCGCCCCTGTATACACAAGTCCCTCGCAGCGGTAACCAGGTTTTGTCAGCTGCTGACTTAGCCCTCACAAGGTCTTTGCAAGTGGATACGTAGAATAACAAGGGGGGTACGGAGTACGTTACGGATAGACATTATTCGGAGACGTAGGGTTGAAGGTTCTTGTTGATACTCCTCTCTTTCAAGGCCAATACGCATGACGGTCAATGTCTCACATCCCAAGGGAACCAGGTAGGACGGGGAGAGAGAGAAAGACATTGACCATGCGCTGTACTGCTGGACTTCTGTAGGTGGTGCGCCGTAGGTGACGCACCACCTGCTGTGGACGATCTTATGAAACAGTTGAAGCATAAAGAAGTTGAGCCGCTAAAAGCCAGCCGCGCCTCTAGTAGTACGGTCGGCAAACGCAGATTGTGGATACCAGATGGAGGCTGGGTTCAGCAGCCGAGCCGTTGACTGATGCTTCTCAAGGTTTAGGATGCAACATAACATCCAAACTGAGCCGTTCTCATCTCCCTTGTTAACTTAATTTAGGAGTTGGCCGATAGCCCCCGAATGAGGGTCTTCCCTGGGTCCCTGATCCACGTAGTAACTGGTTAGCTATGGCCAATGAGTGGCCAAAGGGGCCCACCTAGTGGTCAGCCCTGTCAGCTTGCATCCTTCCTGCGGATTGGCATGAACCGCATAGTGCAGGCGGTCGCTCGTTAAGTGCTAACAACCCCCACCCAGATCACCAAGTTGTGATGGCACGACTACACGGCCAGCTAACCGGATAAGGCAGATCTAACTCCGTAATGAACAGGGCATGTCTGGCATAGAAGAATAGTTGTGCGGCACCCACGGATACTACGTACAAGTAGAGTTGGGAGAGGAAGCTGGGAAAAGGAAGCCAGGACACATCTTTGGCAACAGTTGAGACGCATCTCTCGATTGCTTTCAATACATTACCTTACTTTCGACTTCCCAACAAGGCACGCCTCAGGTCAGACCTCCCTTCTTTGTGTCTGCTCTTCTTCGAGACCCTCTCTCGCCGTTCGGTTCCCACTGGGTGAGGGAAGATGATATGAAAGCCTACCAGCAAGAGCAGGCGTCGTTGTCGCAACCCCCGATCCCCATCCACGCGGAGAACTCGGGGCTGCAAGCTCACTATGAGGAGATCTCGCCAGACGGGTCGGGCCTGCAGGTGGCGCCGAACCAGAGCCCAGCCAACTGGAACGAGGTAGACCACCATGCCTCGAACGGCCAACCCATGTACTACCATCATCACCATCATCATCAACAAGAGTCACCGCACACGACACTGATGGATGATGGTGGCGGTCTTGAAGTATCCTCGAAGCAGCCCCATGGGAATGGGCTACTGCCACATGGGACATACAACCAAAACAGCCAACAGCTGGGGGAGGGCGGCGTTGATCTGTTGGCAGTTGGAGAGAACGCTCAGCAACCAAAGAGCAGGAAAAAGATGTTTATCATCATGGGCGTGTTGGTTGCCTTGGTCGTGATTGGTGCCGTGCTGGGCGGGACATTAGGCACCCTGCTCAACAGGAACAACAACAGCTCAAGCGTAGGGAGCCAGAACGGGGGCAGCGGGGGGTAAGAAGAACAAACTTGGCCCTTTATTTTTTATTTTCTTTTTCCCTGACGCAGGTGCTCACGCTTCTCTTCCGCAACAACCAGCACCAGCACCAGCACCAGCACCAGCACCAGCACCAGCACCAGCAACGGATCAGACGCCACGAAAACGGGCGACGCAGCCGCAGCAGCTGCTGCGGCCATGACGGGCACGGCGACCTTGATGGCACCATACCTGTACCCGACGGCCATCTCGTGGGGCGCCCCGCACCTGGAGCTGATAGTCCTGACCAGCAACCGGTCCTACTCGGTGTACCGCAAGTACCGCAACGTCTCGGCCGCCGACTTCATCCCGGCCTCGTCGGGCGCGGACGGGACCGAGCTCGTCGGCGGCAGTGTCAACCTGGCCATGGCCCCAGCCGTCGCCATGCAGTCCCGCGCGGACGCCACGTCCAACTACACCGACGTCTTCGTCGGCAGCAGCGACGGCGGCTTCTACGTCAAGGGCTACGACAAGAGCCTGCGCTGGTCCGGGAACAACAACCCGAACATGTGGGAACACATGGGGGTCCACGACGCCGTCTCCGCCCCGGGTCTGGCGCCCAACAGGGTCGGCAACCTGGTGGACGTCTTCGTGCTGGCGCGCCCCACGTCCGGCCCCCGGGCGGGCAGGGGTGCCCAGGTCGTGCACATGCACTACGACGGGGGCCACGGGACCCGCTACGGCGCGCCCGAGACCCTGGCCTCCCCGGACCTGCTGCCGATCCAGCCCCGGGCCGTGGCCTGGCCCGGAGGGGGCGGCCGGCGCGTCGACCTCTTCGCCGTCGACAGGGCCACCCACCGCCTCATGCACGGCAGCTACGACGGGAGCACCTGGCACGTCTTCGGCGGGCCCGGCGGCGACATGCTCGAGGATGCCGGGGGGTTCGTCACCTCGCCGCCGGCCGTCGTGTCGCGCGCCGAGGGGGTCGTCGACGTCTTCGCCCGCGGAGGTGACGGGCGGCTGTGGGCCAGGACGTTCAGGCAGGACGGGGGCTGGGCGGGCGGCAACTGGACCGCCGTGAGCGGGGGCGGGGCCGGGGCCGCCGTCGAGGTGCTGGCCGAGCCGGACGCCATATCCTGGACGCCGGGCCGCATCGACGTCTTCGCCTGGGGCAGGGAGGGGAACGCGCTGCTGCATCGGGCGTGGACCGCCCCGACCTCCTCGCCGTCCTCGTCCTCGCCGTCTGGGTCAGGGGGCGGGAACGGCAACGGCAACGGCAACGGCAACGGCAACGGCACGTGGACCCCGGCCGACGGCTGGCTCACTGTCGCCTTGGGCCTGAGTGGGCCGCCCAAGGCGGTCAGTGACATGAGAGGGAGGATGCACGTCTTTGCCTATGCAAACGGGACTGATATTGTTTGGAGGACCTGGACGGAGGGTGGTGGGTGGCAGGGGAGTGATGTTGAGGTGTTGGCCAAGTTGCCTGGTTCCTAGCCATCCCTGGTCGGCAGCCGGCTTGGCTGCGTCCGTACACCAGAGTAAGTAAGTTGGTGACTCGGTGGTGTCGGAGGGTGGTGGTTGAGAGTGGTATTTGCTGAAGGATATCTATATACCCCCGAGCCACTTTCGTATTGAACACCGACAGATGAGCGTTTTGTGCCGTTATTTTCAGGTAGTACAAAGTTACAAGCGCTATGTGTCGGTACTCTATTTGCTGAGCTAATTCTATTTCCTCCTTGCCACTTAGTGGGCTTATGGAAACCTCGGAGGTCAAGCATATTTAACAGAGACGGACGGTCCCATTAGGAGCGATTGTAGAGCAGGTACAGCCAAAGATAGTCCTCCTGAGCGTATGAGCCTACAACCGGACAAAACACTCGTCAGGTGCCCATCTTACATCTCCCAACCTACTCCTTTTTCTTGTTTGTCCGTGGGAGGCAGAGCCACAAGAGAAGGAGCACGGCGAAGAGCGCCAAGATGATGGGCTGCAGGACGGCGACACCCTTGGCCTGGGCGATGGCCCCGACAGCAAAAGGGAGGACGGCCGCTCCGGAGCCGCCAAAGGCAGCAGCGAATCCGATGGCGCTCACGTGCAGGTGCTTGGGCAAGAGTCTCGTCGCCACCACGATAGCCCCGGGGAAGAGCGGTCCGATGAAGAATCCCTGGAGGCCGACAGCCACGGCCGAGACGTAGAACTGCGGCACCAGCCAGAAGAGCAGCTGGAGGCCCATGGCGATGGGGAGGTATATCTATTATTGTCGGGTTTTGTTTTTGTCGTTGTGTGTCGTTTTTCCTCTGTTAGCTTCGGCGTGTGTTCCAACGGTCCGTGTGAGGGTAATCTTACCGAAATAGCCAGCTTCTCCCCGATCCTAGGTGTGACAAAGCCGAGGACGACACGCCCCACCATGAGGCCCAGCCAAAAGCCCGTCGCAGTCATGCCGGACTCGAAGTCGCCGGCCGAGCGCACGTCCATCATGAACTTGACGATCCAGCCGCCGATGGCCACCTCAGCCCCGACGTAGCAGAGCAGGAAGACGGAGATGAGCCAAGTGACACGCGCATACCCGGCCCCGAAGAGCGCCTGCCGCAGCACCCCCCTGCCAGATGCGCTGCGAGAGAGCGAGTCCCTGTAGGCCTTGCCGTCGGCCGGCCAGAAGGCGGCCACGGAGCTAGCCAGCTCCAGCCCGGCCATGCCGATCATGAGGTAGTAGAAGCTGTACCAGGGCAGGCCGGCCCGCGTGATCATGGTGGTGGCGATGGAGGGGCTGATGACGGCGCCCAGGCCGTAGAAGCCGTGCAGGAAGCCGAGCAGCTCGTTGGCCCGGGCCATGTTGCCGACCCAGGCGTTCCAGGCCGCGTCGGCCAAGCCGTTGCCGAACCCGGCCACCATGAAGGCCACCACCAGGACCGGGTACGGCGGGTGCGCGGCGATGATGCCGTAGGCCACCAGGTGGCACGCCGGCGAGATCAAGGCCACCCCGCGCTGGCCCAGCCAGTTGTGCACGTAGTTGTTCAGCACGGCCGAGGCGGTGTAGCCCACGAATGGGGAGAGGAAGATGAGGGAGATGACGATGAAGTTGAGGTGATAGTATTGTTCGAGCTGTGGTGCGGGAAGAACGAGAAGAACGAGAACGACAGGGTGTCAGTTTTACAGTGTCAGTCAGTTCAGTCAGATTGGTGACAGTCGAATGAGTTCGAACTCGTTCTTACGTAGGGGATCAGAGCCTAGATGCCGTGGTCAACAATCGATCAAATTTTCAAAGTTAGCCCCGCACGTATGGTAGGTACTAATTATGTGCTACAATAATTAGCTTAAGATTTCTGCTGGCAAACTCACGCCATAGGCCGCGTCGTTTGCGCCCATCACGACAAACGCCCAGAAGGTGGCGGCCACCCGGGCCATGTTGCTGTGCGGGTGATTCCATCGCTGCAGCACCTCCGTCGGCGTCGTGTTGGGATGCGGCAGATCCTGGTCGCCCTCGGCGAGCGACTCGTTGCTGACCTCCTGTGACTGCCGCCTGGCCTGGGCGGCGTGCTGGGACGCACTCCCTTTGTCATCGCCACCGACACGGTCGCCGAGGCGAATCCCTTTGCCCCAGTCCTGTCCGGAGGCGCTTTCGGCAGCAATAGACGGACAGCGTATCTCATCCAAGTCGACTGAGGCCCGGGAGCCGCTGGACTGATGAATAGTTGTTGTTGTTGTCGTTGCCATTGCGTCAGACGGTAGGACTCGCGGGTTTCAACAAACAAATATTCGACCGATGCGCGTTCGGTCCCTTGTCATGGACGAAGGTGGGAGAGAGGGAGACAAGACAGAGATAGAAAAAGGTCATCCCACATGGTTTAAATACCGTTGTGGGATCACGGATCCATTCCCCAAAGGATTGATCGTCTTGGACAATCCCGCTCTTACATCTGCGGTGCCGTTTCCACCAGGCCCGGTTTGAAATCAATGGAACAGGGGGATCGCGGGGGTCCTCCACAGTGAAGGCAGCTGACCAACCGGGTCTGTGGGTTAAACCTCGGAGCCGATACCCGGCAGAGCTTCTGTGGGGAACTTAGGAGGGGTGGCGGACTAGCCGTCCCGGGAAGGCGGGTGTGGGGCCGACCCTACCCAAATCCAGAGTGCTACGACTCGCTTTCGAAGACCAACACAACATGACACTTGCACCAGTCGTTTCTTTTTCATGGATTTTAGAGCCTGGATACAGCCCAGGCCGGTGATGTGATAAAGGTCTCGTGGCATATTAATGCCGAATGAGTCAAACCCGGTTAATCGCCGGCTGCTGATGGCTCACTAAGTCACCATCCTCTCTACTAGCTACTGGTCACCTAACCTGGTGCTCTGCAACATTCCGCTAGTGCGGAGAGAACCCATTTGATGACTCTAACACCACTTGTGTGTATACATTCGATGGAGGCTTTTGCAAACTTCCAGTCTGCTTGCTCCAGGTTGATACTGGGAGGGTATGGAATTAAGTACCTTTGAGCCTATATGGGTTCTCTGCCACGTTTGTTGAGAAGACACAGGCTTCTTGGAGCCGTGACAGGAGATGGAACTGCATGTGCCAACCAGTAGCCACACACCGGAGCATCCATGGTGTGGTGTCAAACAAACCTACCGTCGCTGTTGCCGACGAGAATAGCCCGAGATCCATTGAATGGCACTGCCACACAACTATGTAGGTAATTAACTGTCATGTTTACCTCTAACGACCCCACTCCGGCTCCCAAATTCTCAAGAAGAGCCGGCGAATCTTGCCGCTACATCCTGCATCAAATCCACCACCAGTTTTACACATCATCAGGACATATCAGAGGCTACGGATGCGGTTATGGGAAAGGAGTAAGGGGTCAGAAAATTCCTTAGATAATCGCTGCTATGGCCAGTATGGATGGAGCAAAAGAGCGGCAGCAGGGCATGCGAAATGGGTAGGTAGGTAGGTAGTGATGTGTTGACTCGAAGGATAAAACAGCTCAGGCTGAAGGTGGTACCTGGCAACTGGCAGCAATTCCCAAACCACACCGAGGACTGCATGCAATCGCCCCCTATGTCTCAAAAAGTTAATTAAAAAAATATTGCAAAATGAACTACACCCAGCGTCAGAGGCCATCAGCGTCCGTGCCATGCTAGATCTGCCTAGAGCAAGAGGCTGTAAGAGCCTAACAACTGCCTCCTCACGGAAGCCCCCTGTCCAGAGCCAAACAGTCAAACCTTCTGGATGACCAAGGCCATCCTCCGGCGAGAGTCAGATTCGTCGGGCATAGCGACGGTAATCAGGTGACACTTATGCGCAGTCTCTTCGAATAGCTTGAGCATTGCATATCCACGGACTCGGCAGAAACGGATCTCATCAGGAGCAGGCGCGGCGGCAGTGGCGGAAGGGTCGACCAAGTCCATTGTTTCAGTGGCCGACGCACTCGACCTGGAGGCGGAATGAACCTCGGGGGTTGATTCGAGGGCTGCGACGCTTCTCAGGATATCCGGCGTGGTGACAGGGCCGTCGCGGGTGAGAATGACCAGAAGTTCAGGCTCCTTGGGTTTCCAGCCGGCCGCCCGCGCCGCCCTTGCCGCGGCGAAGCGTGCAGGCCATATTGATCGGGGTTGATACTTCTTCTCGATCTCTGATCGGCCGAGCTGGACCCGGAGATCTTCCGTGCGAGTCGTCATTGCTAAGGGACCCGAGGACCGTAGGGGCTATGGTTGGTGGGTAGCAGAAGATAGGCGACGTTGTATCTTCTTGCTTCTGTTTCTGCTGGTTGGTGTTGGTTCTGGAATCGATGCTTAGGGCGAAGGATGAATGTGATATGAAGGGGTTGCCAACCATGAATTGTGACTGATGGTTGCTGGTTGTGTTGATTTTGACTAGGAACTGAGCTGCCTGTAGAAATCGAAGGTGGGCTTAATAAATACACCGGGGAAGGGGCAAGTCATCGTCGTCACCGGAGGGACCGCCACAGACTTGAAAGGGTAGTAGATATTGGGTGGCCGTTATTGTCTTTTCTTCTTCTCTCTCTTTCTGTTGGCCGGGGTTCGCCCTGGAATCAACGCCGTGGCTGAGGGCGGAATGTGATATGCTGATCTCGAAGAGGAAGCAGAGATGACGGCAGGAGGACAGGAGGGCAGAATTGTTGAGAAATCAAGCCAAGAGCTGCTCCATTTGCTACCAGGCGAGGAGCCAAGGACAAGGATGCGGGGATACTGGTATTTTCGCTCTTCTTTCTCTTTCGAACGGCCCTGTGAAGTGATGAATAATACGCAACTGATTGACGGGTTGAAGAATCATGATTGAGAAGGGAATGACCAAACCGAAGAAAGCCGTGTTGGAGACCTCCTCCTGCATCTCCATGGCTAACATGGCGTCACCCGTGTGCATGTGTGCCTATAGGCGCCCGTTCATTGCCTGCCCAAATTTTGGCATAGTTGAAACCGCACGTGCCACAGAAACGCCAGGGTTGAGGCTCAGCGTGGGCCCGTGGGCCAGTGTGCCTTACCAGGCGCTTATATGAGGGAAGTCCCTGCATCGACTGTCGCAAAATGCATCGGAAGGCCTCTGGTCATTGGTATAAGCTGCCCAGTCTTGTCCGTATCAATCGGGTGGCTTCAGTATTGTTAATTCAAACGTCGTTTAAGATGCGATAATTTAATGCAAGGGGCCAAAAGCCAGGTTGGGAAGAAGGTCGCACACGCAGGGGTATATAATAGAATCCTGCCCATGTACGCCGCCATTCGAAACAAGGGAACGATGGACTGACGGGACTGCGCTGCAATTCAAGAGACAGTAGCGCCTACCAAAAGGCTCTTCCCGCTCTGATTAGACGCCGGGCGGCGTTGGCCTGGCCGCCCGGGGCCGTACTATTCTGGATTGGAAAGCGTCACTGCATTTATTGAATGTTCAGCCACCGTTCTTGGTCATGAAAAGGGGCCCAAAATCTATGCCAACGTTCCCTCCACAACGTCGGTCGGCGACCTCAGGCCCTGGTGGTCCGCGTCTTGACCGGCTTGATATGTGACTCGCCCTTATTCACCATAGAGAAGAGTGCTTTACCGGGCACTCCAACCCCATTGGAGGCATCAGATGGGCTTTCGCCTGGTTGAGGGTCAGTCTGTCAGACCTGGTGCTGCCGGACTCGAGCTGATTCTAAAGCAATCGAGCTGCAAAAGGATATAAATGTAGCTGATTTGCCTCAACTTATCAGCAGCGTGTCTGGGTAGCATTCCAGTCTCTTCATTCCCATGAACAGTGCTAGGTGATTGACCGCCAAACTTCCAAAACTACGGCCTCGTGGTTAGTTCCCGTTCTCCCATCATCGCCCCGAGCAGTCTAGCACCTCTACCCTGCTCCTTTCTTCTCCCTCAGCTCCGGCCTCTTCTCTTGCCTCCTCCGTTGCCCCCTCCGTTGCCTCCTCTCTTGCTTTCCTCTTACCTCTGCCCCTTATGGACTCGCAGATGAATCCAAATGAACTCCACTTTGGCCTTGAGATCGAGATTTTCGTCAAGCCGAAGAAAAGAAGCCTTCTTCAGGACCACCTAAACGATCATAGGCTATGGGGTGAACACATTGCTACCAACGACCTGACGAGGGCCGGTAGAGACAATCGGAAAGCTATCCGAGAGAGCATCGCTGACCTCCTGAATACATGTGAAATCAATGCCACCGCCGCTGAGATGAAGGAAGAGGCCGATCATACTGTCTGGTCAATTGTTGAGGAGCCAGCCTTAGATCAAATCCCTGAACTGGATGGCTTCTGTACGTGGTTGATCATTTTGTCTTACCGCCTCTTCTACCGCATCTCCTGCCTCCTCTCACCTCCTCTCTTGCCTCCTCTCTTATTTAATAATCTCTTATTTATCTATAGGGAGACTTGAGATCGTCTCGAGGGTCTTGTCTTTTAACTCGGATTGGAAAGGGGAGCTCGAGGGTGTCTTCGGGGTCCTGAAAGACAACTGCGAGCTTCAGCTCTCCCGAGGCTGTGCAACTCATGTCCACGTCTCACCCTCCAACGTGAGGAAGCCCCCATTCACCTTGGATCAGCTCAAAAAGCTCCTGAAGGCCATAGCATACTATGACGAGCCCATCACCAAGGTCATGCCACCTGAGCGGAAGGTTATGGTGTTCGCGGAGTCCAGTTTCCAGGGGGCAAACAGCGTCCCGAAACTGAACAAGCATTACCTGGAGGTCCATAAAGAAACTTGGGCCCCTCTTTTCCGCATCTTCGACGACATCAACTCGATTCGGGACGTCCATTCGACGCTTGGAAACAGGAGACTTGTTTCTTGGAGCTTCCAATATGTTGACACTCACGAAAAATCGGACGGGACCCAAAACTGCGGCACGGTGGAGTTCCGCAGACCTCCGGGTGTCAAAACCGCTGAGGATGCAGAATTCTGGGCTGAGTTTGCTCTTTTCTTCACCGCTGCCGCTTTCGAGACGGACTGGACAGAACTGGCAGAGTCGAGGACCTACCCCACCGTCAAGGATCTCGCTTCATTCCTGGTCAGCGGCCACATGGCTTTGGGTCTCGCTAACTCCGGTAGCTTTGACTTCAATCGTATTACTGAAGACTCCCGTCCACCTACAGTTCTTACCAAGGCAGAGTCTGCGAGTATCGAGAAGTATGAGAAGGCGAAGTCGGAGAAAGGGGGTAGCT
This sequence comes from Pseudohalonectria lignicola, assembly GCA_003049395.1. Lineage (NCBI taxonomy): Eukaryota > Fungi > Ascomycota > Sordariomycetes > Magnaporthales > Ophioceraceae > Pseudohalonectria > Pseudohalonectria lignicola. Next base: position 105,489 of record PYSP01000067.1, on the reverse strand, counting down.
TTTTCGCTAAGAAGGTATGATAACTTTTAGTCCTTAATCAACTATTTAGCTTTTCACTATATTTTGGTTCTTTTTTTACTTCCTTTCTCACCTCGTCTCTCACCCCCTCTCTCAGCCCCTCTCTCACCTCCCCTCCTAATAACGTTGTCATTTTCGTGTACCAGATACTAACCGTATCCTCGTTCCTCGGTACTCTCACAGGCCACTTCCCAGCCCAACACGCCTCGTTCGTCTCCTAAGTCGTCTCCCTCGTCCTCTTATACCCCCCCTGGAAGTCAGAAGTGATGACCGAGGCATCCATTTAGGCGTTGCTGCCTCTTTCTGTCTTCCTTGTTGTTCTTAGTGTCTGTCTGCCAAATGGGTCAACTGAATTTTGTATTTCATGATGTGGTTCCTACGCTCAAACGCTTAATTGCTGGGCACATTCTGATTCTTATGGAAGCTGCGTGTACCATACAGCATAGAGGAATGTATGGATGGCTGGCCATGCAGTCGTCAGGGTATGACATTATTGGGTTACTTATTTTTCCGCGCTTGCCTTTCTATAGTATTTGTATTATGCTCTCCCCAGGCTCCGATCCAGTCTGTCTGCCTCCTCTCCTGATACTTTGTTGCTATCTCAAAAAGGGCCTCCATACTAACACATGGCCCTTGGCCATATGTACAGTCCACAACGCACTAGGGGACGACCTTGCCATGGCCCCCGCTGCATCTGGTATTTCAGTGGCGTTGGAAATAGTCGGGGCCTGTAAGAGGTACAAAGCCCTCTTCTCATCCCTCTGGAGTCGAGACAATCGTTGGGGTGCGTCTCTCGAAGGCACGTCTATGTAGACTGTCCCCTACTTTGGCAGAGATCAGATCGTCTAGACAGAGTGAAGTAAATTAATTATATAAAAAAGAAAAAAGTCAAAGGGTAAAAAAAGATTTTGGCGGAGGATATGACTGACATTGCGCTGCTGGCAGGAGAAGGAGAAGTGGGAAAATCCTGAAAGTGCCAGGGAAATTCTATCGGCTGTATGGGTTGGGAACAGGGTCTCAACGTAAGTGAGGCGAGAGGCAAGGCAGGCCCTTCTCTGAGGGATGGCTTGGATTGGCGGCGAGATGTAACCGGTTGGAGTGTCAAACAGGTCAGCGCTATTACGGTCATTCTGTGAGTTAGATAAGGTAAGCATTAGCAGGTACTTACCTGCCCGTCTAGTTGCGACATCGAAAAGGTCCTAGACTAACTGGCCGGCGCCTACCAGAAAACCCCCGATCGAGCTTGTAAAATGAACGACACAAAGCCACAGAAAGTGCGTTGTTCTCTCTAACTTAGGTGGTCAAAGGCCTGAGGCCAAAAATCTAGCTAAGAGGTGGTGGGGTAAAACCACGTGCTCCGGTGAAGGTACGCAACAAGCTTCAGTGTGATCCCAGCCTGCTACGGCGCATGACGACCGATAAAACTACATCATCTTACCACCGCGATCATTACGTTTGGGTACTACAGCTCCAGAGTCGACCCGCACCGCAGTGCGTACAGGTCGGGGAAGTACAGTGATCAAGGTCCCCTCTACCCTTACCTAGGCCCTACGATTGACTGATGATGGCTGATGTTGGCAATACACATGTGCGGAGACATTGGCCATTCTTATTGTAATCGCGTCGCAAGATGTGGGAAAATGAATTGTATGGATTTCTCTGAGTATTGCCCCTCCTACTTCTCAAATCTCGAGAAAGGACCAGGCCATTCATCATCTGATGACCCTGGTGACATCCCATTTTGGATGCTCCCATTGCGTTGCAATGTGTGTCTCTGTCCTGAACTCGAGTTGTCGGAATCCTTCGCACCTGAATTCAGCGTCAAAGACAGCTGGATCCGCGGGTTGCTTTCCCGGGGCTAGTGCATTGACATAGGTATGGTAAATTTCGAGGACGGCGGTCGTTTTCTCGAGAAGGTCTTGACAGGTCCGCCGGCTAGAGTCTGTAATGTACGGTTCTCGGAACCGGCCCCAGAGAACCCTGAACCAGCCCGTGTGCGCAGCATGATGGCCGGTGTGGTACTGAACCAGATCATACAGCTCGCCCATTCGTACGCCTCCTGAATGTGGGAAGGCGTCTGGCGCGATTTGCGAGGTCCATAACCTCTTTGAGTCGCGAAAGAAGTGATAAATGTCCATCTTCAAGAATCCAAGACGCGGGATCGGCGGCTGGCAGACTAGCATTCGCCGCCAGCTTGCATCGCGACGCGTGAATCGGCGATGGGGAGAGGATTCGTCGCAGGAGAACGAGCTTGTATCGCTGGCCGGCGAGGTGGGCGTCGTAGGTGATGATGGTGTCGTAGGCGATGGGGGAGCCGTGGGCGCTCCACTCGTCACGTCACCTAGGCCTGTGGGCCAAGGACCCCAAGGAAGCTTGTGGAACGAAGTTGCTCGCCGTAGGAAGCCGTAGGTGTCACCGAAGTCAAAAAAGCATGGGCCGAACTTCTCGATTAAGAGCCGATTGAGGACTGGCCACGAATTCTTCTTCTGATCGTCTGCGGAGAGCCCGAGAAGACTAGCTAGGGTCATATCTGGGTCGTATGCCGAGTTGGACGAAGCAGGGCTGTAGTCAGGTCTGAAGAATAACGCACGTTGAAGTCGTGGGGACGTCGAGATGATATCACGCCATCTTGTGTTGACCCTCTGGGCGGATACGAGGAGCGTAGTCATGTCAAGGTGAAGGAAAATTTCCTCATGGATCTCTGGAATTGATGAGAGCACTCTCTCCATTGCGGAGAAGGGGGTAGGGTGCATCGTAGTCATGTCGGCGATGCGTTTGGCAAAGGTGTGCCCGAGTTTGAAAGCGGCGAAAAGAAAGAAGAAAGAGAGGGGAGCAACGAACTGGGGTGGTAGACAGGGGTAGACAGGAGTAGTAATGAAGGCCGGGAAAGTCAAGGAGGAGTATGCTATACTGATGTCAGCTCCAGAGTCCGGACACGTGCGCCCAATTGGTCGCTATGGACCTCGTAGCGCCCCCGCTATCAAGCTCCCAGCCGCCATCGTCCACGCTACCAAAACAACAACAGCGACGCTTGACTAGGTAGGTGGTCGACTTATCGGCCAATCTCGTAGGATTCAGGTGGTGTGATTCGCGGGCGGGCAAGATGTGTGTGTGTAGGTAGTGGGTCATTATGCAGGCCTCAAAGGTCGTGACCTTTATCGATTTTACTACCCGTTGGTTTGCCTCACGAGCAGTTGGGGCCGCATCGCACAGACCAACGGGGAGTGACGGCACGGGGTTTCCAACAAGTTGCCTCTCCGTACTCGGACGTGCAGAGGACATTCACAGGGGGGCTCTATTGCAAAATAGAGCATGTGAACTTTAAGATATATACATTATCTGCCATCTTCTCCACGTCGGCCCTACATTCCCCCCTAAATATTCAAGAGGGAAGCAATACTACCACATTGATCTATTGTCGTATTGGTCTCACGACATCAATCAATTTCAACCCGTTTCAAGCATGCATCGAAGGAGGGACGAAGGAGTAAACTGACGAGGTGGAAGCCAGCAGTCAGTCCATCTCGAGAGCAAGGCGTGTTACAGATTCCTGAGTACATCTCTTCTTACACTTTCCGTAGGAGGCAAGTAACCCTCGCCGCCGGAGAGAGAGACAGAGAGAGAGAGAGCGAAGGTTGGAACGGGGACCCGGCCCCCGTATCGCTCATCAATCGTGCTGTCCTCATGCATTCTTTTTCCTGCGCGGAAGCCCCTTTGCCCTCCGAGTCTTCGCGTCACCCTCTGCCAGCCACTTGCTCGCCTTTACGAGCTGCACGACATTGATGAACTGTTTCAGCGCCATCACGGGGAAGCTGCCAATTGCGAGGATCCACGGCACCATCGAGTCCTACGGCAGTTCCTAGTGTTAGCAGGGTGGCTCTAATACTATGGGTTACGTTGGAGCCATCCCGGGCGTGACCCGGGGATGGGCGACCTGGCGACGAGCGAGGGCTTCATAAATGCTCCGGTGCATACCATTTTGTTCGCCCGTGCGAGCTCCAGAGCACCTGCGCTGTAGGGGTTGGTGAAGATCTGTCCCAGCAGCGAAGGCTCGACCTCCCCGCCTTTATGGATGGCCGCAGCCGCGCTTTCGGGGACCTGTTTCAGGAGGCCCGGGGACAGGAGAGGGCTCGAGAAGGAGAGGAGATACAGGGCGATGAAGAAGAGCTCATTCATGAGGCAGAAAGTAAAGAGAACGTTCTATCGAACTGGTCAGCATGCATGTGGCCTTGTGGCTTGTGGCAGCGAGGGGAGAAAGAATATGGTTGCGGCCTCTGGAGGCGCCCACGGACCCTGTTGGTGTAGTAGAGGTTGAGGATCCAGCTCCGCGACTTGTCCACGCTCTTGTGGCTCGAGTCGGAGCCCGCCATCGCGAGGGTGGCATACATGTGCATGTAGTGGCTTGAGAAATCGAGTGTGATCAGGCCCTGGAAGACGATGGACCATCGGGGGAAAGCGGACGACAGGAAGACCAGCAGGCATGCGGTTGTGCATCGGTCCGTGACCATGTCAAGCACCGCTCCGAAGCGGGTCGACTGCTCGAAATATCGGGCTGCGTATCCATCCAGCGCGTCTAGAAGACACGAAATGCTGTACAGTAGCGAGCAGGTGCGAGGGTGCAAGGGCATGTAGTAAAGGGAGGCGACGGCCAGGACGATCCGGGAGTAGCCTGTATCATGGGCATGGGCCAAGGCGTGGTCAGACAAAGGCAGACAGAGACAGACAACCAAGACGCTGAGAGGCCAGCGGTCAGTGGCAGGAGGCGCCAGGCTCATATGAGCCACCAGGCAGGGAGAGGGAATTATCCACATACCGATGATATTTGGCAGGAACAGGAATATATTCTCTTTCTCCTGGTCTGCGACGCCATTCTGTAACTGTCCCCGACGGGTGCTGCCGCTCCCGTTCTCCACGATCTCCTGGTTGCTTGCCGCTTGCGATTTGGACTCGGCTGCCGCAGCCATGGCTGCTTTGCTCCTTGTTCTCGCACCGGACATCTGTGCAAAGAAGGTCACCGTTGTCTAGGTAGGCAGACTGTGAGCAGGATCAGACCCCGGTGGTACCAGCTCAGCTCCGTCAGGACAGTGAAAGCAGGGATGGTCGTGTGTCCACGTCAACGTCTGCAACACAGCAGTGGATAAGGCACGATCCGATAAGGAGTTATGCAGATTGTCAAGAACCGAGAGTTACAGCAGCCTGAACCGAATCAAGTTGACAAAAACTAGGCTATGGAGCGGCTGGAACAGAGATATGAAGAAGTGAAAACAAAATAATAATTGGATGAGTCTACCTTGAAAATTTAGGATCTCGGCATCCAGCGGAATTGGGATCGTTGATCCGTCCACCTGTCTTTACTGGAACCTTGAGCTTGACACTTGCAAGTCAGTTTCACTAGCGGCACGTGCAGGTCAGCCAAACCTGCCAGCAAAACGTAACTCTCAGAAGCTGCAGAGCTTATCGGCCAGAGGAACAACTTGATAAGGACAGCCTCCTGCCCCTTCGGGTTCGTTGGTTTCTTGGTCATTTGAACTTGGAACCTGCTGCCAGAAGATAATGGAACAAAGGAAGCAGAAAACCCAAACTAGATCTAACACATGCAGCAGAAACAATAAGTAATTCTCTGCTTTTCTAATGACAGTTGTTTTCTTTCCTATGCACTCTTAAGCCCTTCTTTGAAGTTGCTCGCTTTGAACCTTTCGCTGGCAAACGAACGGGTGCTCCAAATCTCCAGGATATTGGTTTCTCGTGATGCGAGGCTCGATTTTCGCTGCCTCGCCCAAATGCTAGAGGCTTTCTATTATGCGTAGGTGCTAAGTGAACTCTACATTAGCATTCAAAGCCCATGCCCCTTTTTGTGTCAGCTCCCGCATCAGTGTACGGATATTCGCCGTGCTGATGCAAATCTTCTGCACTTATCTACTACTACCCGCCTCCAATGGAAATGGAACGAGGTCGCGAGCAAGCAAGCAAGCACTGTACACAAGCAGTAAAGCGTGGTAAGACGGATGCTCTGGTGAATAAAGTACCTAGGTAGGTACCTACCTACTCAGGTACGTGGTGAGGGGGGTAAGAGTCGGCATTCTGGAAGGGAAGCTTTTGGCCGCAAGCCTGCAGCCTGTCGTAGACTCCAGCCCCCTGACCTTGATTTTTGCGGTCGCTGTCGCCATTCCTTCTGTTCCAAGGCACTGGTTGCAGCTTGCAGGACTTGCGTGGTTGGACCCAAGCAGGAGGAACCTCCCAGCTTGATCGGGCTCGGAGCGCTAGATCGGACCTCTTGGGGTTTAGTGCACGTGCCTGTTAGGTAACCTAGTGTAGGTACGGATTAGGTTACGGAGTAGGCGAGTGACGCCATCGGCCATCGCAAGCCCCGCTGTCCCACGCCTGTCAACCCCCTCCCCAAGAACTCATACAAAAACGTGCGTAGTCGTGGAGTCGACGCATCTCAACCTAGTTCTTGGCATCGGCCATCACCTAGTGGTAATGCTCATTACCAGTATATTATGAATGCTATTTAAGGCTCGAGAGGTTTATCTGATGTTGATAACCTTGTTCAATCCGCTTAGGGAACTAATGTACTATGTAGCTCTACGGTTTTCTATTTACTACATACGGAAAGACTTGGGCTGAAGAGGGATGAGAACGGTCGAACAAGCATCTCGAGCATTCAGACTCGGTTCACCATCACGCAGTCTCGAGCGGGTTCAAGCTCTTCCCTATCTGACATCACATTCCATTCCATTCAGACAGCCAGATTAGCATCGGGGATCAGGGAATAGCAAAGCTTGCTGGGGGGCTTGGGCACACTGAGCTTGGGATACCTATTGTACCGGCCATCGGTGCATCTCTCGTGCATCTCTCGTGCATCTTTCCTTACTCATCTCACACGCAGATATGGTGCCATACTCCTGGAGCCTCTAGGTCTTTTTAAACCTGCGTGTACTACAACTATGTACTGTAACTATTGCACTTGCTCCGCATTGTAAGTAAGATGGTCAGATCTGGTATCTCCTCCACCACCTCACAGTTCTCGCACCATCAACAAATTGAGAGCTGAGACACCCTTGTGGGGCTGCATCAATAGATGGTCTTGGCCATCTCTCAGCCCAACGCCACTTCAGTGATGGCCGATGCTTGATGGGGGCCTTTTGCCATAATTGGGACCTGGGACCAAATTGAATTTCCCAAAGCGGCACCAACAGCCAGCAGGTGCATTTTTCTCTCTTGCAATTGAGCGTTCAATATTGTGTGCCCCAGTCTACAAAGCCACCATGGCAACCTATGGTGGTGAGGCGGTAAGCAACATTCACTGAGCGTATTGAATTTGACAACGTGTCGAGGCCCACCGAGGCCGTTGTTGCACTCCCCGTTGCCCTATTCGACACTGATTCAGCCAGTGCGCCCGAGGTGGACGACGAGGAGGCAGCGAGGGGTCGGCTAGAAGGGCGGGTTGGTGGAAGAGATGGGACAGGGGAAATAAATATGTATTGAGCGTTCCCAAAGGGGTAAACAATACTTCCACTCGAAGGAGGAGGACTGCACGTACTAGTAACTTGCATTTGCTATCGCATGCATCGTCCCCTTGCTACACGTCGAGCAGTGCGTACATTGGCGAATCCACTGCCCTGGCATCTACTACTCCGTATTTCGTAGTACCTACCTAAGCCTGCAAAGAATCACGGGCTTACTTCCTTGCTTCCTTGCTTTTGCTTGTGGTCATTAAGTGAGATGCCCGCGTTATTATCACTAGGTAGGTGTTTCCGTTCATCTCCGTAGGTATTATATGAAGCCACCTTTTGGATCTCCTGGTCTTGCCCGTTTCTCGGCCAAAAGTGACTGGTCGACCTTCTGACTGGAGCGAATGTCGATCTAATCGGATCTCACCTTCCCCCGTAGCCTAGCAATGGAAAGCTGACCTTCCGACAAACGATTGGCGTTCTGGACGAAACGAAGCAGGTCAAGATCAGACCTGTCGACGCACTTCAGACGAATCGCGATCCATAGGCTCTGCATTCGAACTTCTTGCCTCATTCGAGTCCATGCCGCCGACCAAGTAACCAACCTACCTACCCTGCCTCGGTAGGTAGGTAGTTTAGGTTGTGCAGAGAACCCACCTTATTTACCTAGTACTAGTAAGCGGGCATCAAGGTTCCTAAAACTTCCCTACCGTGTCTGGATCCGGATAGCGGCTCTTTCACCGTCGAGAATGGGCATCCTTTCGTGTTCTGACGCCCGTCGACTTTACTCCGTGCGAACCACGTCAAAGCCAGGATAAGTGACAGGACAGGTCACTGCTGCCAGACGCACAAGCCTTGGCAAGGACCACGGCGCCCTGACCAGTCAAGAGATCGAGTCTCAAACGCCAACCACAAATCCCAAATCATAACAGCCAGCAAATAATCACCCATAACATCATCGCTCCGGCGTTCCTACGGCGCCCACACGCCCATCACCTCGGCAGGCTTGTTGAACAGAACAGGGAAGGAAGCAGGCGGCTACCATAAATGCAACGTTGAGAGAGTCTGGGAAGAAGGGCGAATTCAGGTTCTGGCTTGGTTTGCGCCGTCTCCAGGGCGTCACTGATTCAAGGCCTCCAGCTCCACCAAGCTCGTCACAATTACCGACCAGGGAAGGGAGACAACCTAGAGTGAAGAAAGAGTAGACAAAAATAAGGAGGATCGGTGAGAGGGAGACGGGACAGACACTCCAACCCTTCATTCCCTTACTTGGTGCATTGATCCAGCGACTACCTACGGAACACCACATGCTGTCCGTTAGCCTATAGGCTCAGCTTGCAATCGAGGAGGGCCTTTCATTGACCTCGACCAACTGTAACCCGCCCAGTCACCACGGTCGAACGGCCCCACGATCAAGACTACCTAGGTACCTTACTGTCCTAAACAGTAGGTAGGCACCTAATAAGCCGCCCGCATCGTTCCGCCTTGTCAAGGATTCCAAGTTCTTTGCTGTTGACTCTTGGGTGCCCGTTCGGCAAAATCAGTCAAATTGGTCCAGCTCAATCCTTCTCGCTTGCCCTATCTTATTTCCCGCTGATGCAGCGTCACAGAAAATAACGTAGGGAGCTGCATGTCCGGGAACGGGTTGTCACCGGCGATCAATGCTACTTGTCTCACTCTTGTGTGTTGGTGGGCAAGCGAGCAGCTGAGGAGAAGAACGAAACAGCACGACTCGGGTATATAAACACGACACAGGGCGAGCAAGGCCAGGAGGACAGGACAGGAGACCAAGTCCTAGGGCTCCAAGCACAGGGCTCCAAGTGGTGGTGATCGGCGACAGCCAACGAACAAACCCCTTGCGTCCCTGACCTCATTGCACCCGTTTCTCCCCACTCCTCTTGCGCAATATTCCCAAAATCCCAAGTGTGCTAGAGCACCACCTACTACCTCCATACCTACCTGGTACCTACTACCAGCCTACTTACTACTACCTTACCTTGACATCTTCACTCTGCATTCTTGTTGGATCCATTCCCACAATTTGTCTGTCCAAGACTCGAACCATCCGAGCAAGGAGGAGCGCAGAAGCAGAGAACAGACTACACGAACCCAAAAGGCTCAACCGTTCCCGCCGAATTTCAAAACGGGGCACTTTATCGGGGCCTAATCTCTGCTGTGCCAGGGATCCATCCCTCCAGCTTGGCTGCAATCGATGGTCGGCAAGGTCCAGTCCCCATCGATTGCGTAGGCTACGCAGGGCTCCGTGGGTAGGTAGGTACCGTCAATAGGTACCTACTGTGTACACCTACCAACTAACCGCCTGGTAGCGTGAGAGGGCGCCAACACCCACCAACCTAAGCCAATTCGACTCCACTCTCTGACCGCACAAGACTCCCGTCTCGCCCGATCCCCTCCGAGGCGGCCACAACTGGAGGTCAGCGCACTAGGAGTTGTTCAGAGTTGAGATACCCTCTTTTCTCCCCTACAGGTAGTCGCTGCACCTCCACGATAGGCCTACCTACACTTCCGTCCATACCTTAACCTACCGGCCGACCTACCTACATACCCACCCACCCACCTAGATTAGGTGCCTTATTTCTCACGACAGCTGAGGGCACCATCCATTAGAACCAATCCCCAACCAGACAACAGCATTTTAAGGAGAAGGCGAAGAATCCCGACGTGGATTTCCAGGCGACACTCCAGCTCGCCGTTCAGTTTAGGAGTTCAATCCGTGCGATTGCGCCTTGCATCTCGTCTCGTCAAAGGTCAACAACGGCCACTGTGAGTTCTCTCCACTCATCGTGCCGTTCCTCAAGCATTTCGGTCAGGCAAACTCTAATCACAACCACCTTGTCGCAGCTTGCTCACAGACTCTTTTCCAACCCCCACTGGTCAGGCTGGCCAGACTGGTTAGCACTGGTCAGACTGGTCAGGTCGGTCAGGCTGGTCAAACGCCACCAAAACTTTACCCCCTCCTCCATCGGCCAAGTCCGGATCGGATCTCTGCCTGTTTCTTGTGGTCTGTTTCGGCCTTGTACCCACGGATAAAGCGATGTTCGAGTCCCACGTCGGCGGGCGGCAACGCCCTCTTGAGCCCATCTACACACATTCCCGCTCGCGCACGACGTCTTCAAATACGTTTCCCATCCCGATACAGTCGCCGCAGCCGACGATGCAGGTGCACCTCGGGCAGCCGCCATTGCCGTCGCACTACCACGCCTCGCGCCGGTCCCCGAGCGTGAACACGTTCTCGTCCCTCTCGTCGTCCGGAATGGTGCCACCGGCGGCGTACCGCACATCCCCCACGACCGATCTCCAGCGAAGCTCCTCCGGGCGGTCCGGCGGCGGCGGCCACCCGTTGAGTTCATACGTGGCCTCGCTAAGGAAACAAAAGGCGACGGTGTGGTCCGACCGGGCCCAGCCAGAGGACCCGCGGCTGGTGGCTGCGCAGCGGGCGGCCAAGATGCGGGCGAACCTCGAGGTCGTCGGCCCGAGCGGCGCGTCGACCATCTCGTACACCACATCGACCGGGACAATGGTGACGACGAGGACGACGACGGGCCTCAGCTCGGCGGGCGGCAAGGTTGCGGCCAAGATCAGGCATCACGGCAAGCCGGGCGTAGTAGGGTACGCCCCGGACAGCAACTATGCGGGCGTCGGCGGCGTGCCGCTGCGTCTGAGCGCCACCGAGGTGGAGGGCGAGGACAGCGACGACGAGGACCCAGGGGCGGCCATGCAGAACCGCATCACGCACCACCGCCGCACCGGCAGCTCTGGGCGATCCAGCACGGCCTCGGGGCGCCGGGTCGCAGCGGGGCAGCCGATGGGGATAGTGGGTGGCGGCCCCGGGGGCCCTGGAGGCCCTGGCGGCGGCGGCCTGGCGTACCGGTCGTCGGGCAACCTGGGCTCCCTGGGCGGGAGCAGCAGCGGCCGGCGCTGGTCGCCCGGCGACACCCCCGAACGGACGGGCAGCCTGGTGGACGACCGCGTGGCCAGCATGGCGTCGGCCAACTCGTCGTCGTACCCTGCGGACGAGGCGGGCAGCGGCGGCAGCGGCGGCAGCGGCAGCGGCAGGCCGCGCAGCATCGCCAGCGGGAGCAGCGCCGAGCGGGCCGACAGTGTGCCGGACCTGGCCTCGCCCAGGCAGGGGGCCAATGCCAGCAAGAGTGCCATGAACGCGGCCCTGACGCGCGAGAAGAGCGTCAAGACGGTCGAGGAGCTGAGGAGGCGCGGCAGCGTCGACGAGCGCACCATGACCCTCACGGGGAGCGCGGGGAGGCTCTTCATCGCTAATCCTGATTGAAGCGGTCTCGGTCGTTGTCTTCTCGTCGGCTGCTGTCCCCCTACGTTGGAGGCTGCCCCTATCGGCCGGTCCTTCAACTTGACCTTGTGTGTTCGGGAGTTTTTCTCTTTACCATTTTCCGTTTGTTTTTTCTTCCTTTAGAGCAGACTCCATCTTTTTCTCTCAAAAAAAGCACGCCTGGCAGCAGCGAGCAAAGATTTTGGAGGCGTCGTTTTTGGGTTGGAGGAGAGAAGAGGATACCCACAACGATGATGCCTGTAGTCGTTCACATAATTCTTGGGAGTTCTTTCCTTTTCTTTCTCTATAATCTTTTCACCTTGCACTCTCATCTCTTCTGCTTGTTGAGCCCCACCCCTTTTTTCCCATTTAAAACCGCACTTCTTCGGCTTCCTTCCCAAAGGGGTTTCCTGCGTCAGTGAAAACGACCGTAGAAGCATTGGATTGGCGTCTTTTTTTCTTTTTTCGACTGGGAAACAAATATCTTTCTTTTTATCGGATTCAGGGCTGGGCTATCTGGCAGAGCATCTCCTCTGCCATCTTGCTTTGTATGGCGTGTGCTTGGTCGGACAAACGGCATGGCGCTGACGGAAATAGTATTCCCCTTGTCTTGCTAGCACGTTCTTGTGACGGCGCTTCGGGGATATTAGCCCGCATGGGAAGCCGCGGTGCCTCTCCTATTAGGTACACGCGAACAATCATAATCACAGCTGCTCAGCGAGGTTCTCGTCGAGCTTTTCTCTAGCGATCCTCGACTTGCCGTCTTGATCATGCATGTTCCGCAAAGGGGTTTGTTTATGCCTGTGGTCTATTTCATCGAAACTGCGTGGGCTAGGCAGGTATTCTGGACATTGTGACTACTTAGGACTCGCTGTATCGCGGGGAGGATACAATGCTGTATCAAGGCCTAGTCCCTTTACTTCTTGCTAGGACTTCGACAGATGTCCAAGTCGGTCTCGATCTAGGGAGACAAGGCTTTAGGCCTTCTCCGGACTGGACCCGGGGCCCCAAGCATGGCAGAGTGTGACCATGTTCATCACAGAGGGCACATGTCGGGCCCTTGGCATCGGTGCTCTTTCCAACGAAGCTATTCTCGCCCCCTGCTTCTGTAAAATCAGCATTTAACGACCGTAGGGGTTCGAGACTGCTGGTGAAGAGGAGGTCTCGCCGAGGCTTTCAGACTGCATCTGGCAGGCGGCCCCCTGGTGCTTCTAGTTCCTCAGGCTCCCTTTCCAGTTGGGTCCCTATGGAGAGATCCTCCTCTTGACTCCTGTCTACATCACCCAGGTCGCCACAGCGTGCTCCATCCACTCCAGGATCAGGAAGCCGAAAATTAGCCTATTCAAGTCTCTATGTGAAATCTAGCCTCATTCTTCAGCGAGTCTCCAGTTTTCATGTTGCCTGTTCTCCTCGGTGGTCCTGAGCACTCGGTCCCGTCCCGCGGACGGAGGATAGGGTGGTGTCTTTACCTTTTTTCTTCAGTCTTCTACCAGACACCTTCTGTAATGCTAACGAAGCACTTCTACCTTGGTCTCTAGTACCCTGAAGCTGGTCCACTGTTCGTCTTCCTCCTCTTGCTCATGCTCTGGTGCCCTCCCGCGAAAGATTGTGCGGCTACTTTTTGCTGACTCGAAAGAAGGGCTGGAGCTTATGCTTGTATACTATCACGGTACGGCCATTCCATGGTTTGAAGGGGCGCGGATCGCTAAGCTTGGAGTTCCAGTGAGGAGGGTCGAAAGATCATTCCCTTCTCAGGAGGAACAGGACATTCCCAACGAGATTTTGTCCAGGACGCAACAAACTGTACGAATGTCTTTGAGCCCAAACGTGACCGGCCATGCGGCGAACATTCGTAGACTCAGCTGCTGGCCTCAATTTGTGAAGTCAACAATTTGCCCCTTTTTGCCACTCCCATCAGGGGATGCTTGCCTTAACCTCATCAGGAATAGAAGCAAACCCGATCCTAATCACAAAACACTCCATGCCCGCCCACCCGGTATCAGAATCTCATGCATAAAAACCCTCTACATCGGCATGCTCGATCGCATCGTAGGCAGGCGCCAGGAAAGACCTGAGAGGATAAAGAGTAGATGAAGAAGAGAAACGGACAGCGGCAGAAGATCAGGGGTCGAAGGCTTGAGACTGATCAAGGCGATAGCAATGACGACGAAGACGAAGTTGAGAGCAAATGGCGGTAATCCTGCTACTACGGGAGGTTCGTAACGATGGCAAGAGCATTCCAGCTTTGAGGTGCCCGGATGGGTGGAGGCAGGTGAAAAGTGCCCGTGGTTAGTGATCCAGGGATGGCAGATCATCGGATGAGCACCGCCGCTTCGTCATTTTCCATGACCGCGAGCGCCCATTACGAGGTATTGACGAAAGTTTTATCAATTTCGATCTTCCGGAAATAGACAATTCAGAAGGTTGTTTGGACTAAACGGGCCCAAGATGATCTTTGCCTGTGACTGACTAGCGTAGAGTCTCCCCGTCAGTTATTCAACAGCCATTTTACCTACCAACACCACGCGTCCTCTTAGTTCTCCATGTCTATCTTGTCTGACGACGTACCTGATTTGATGGCCGCTGGTGTAGCCTGTGACGGTCCCCACCTTGTAGTGTTACTTGCCCACCTGTGAGCCCACTTGAAGCCTTTGGATGGACGACCTACGGGACATGGCCAGGCTTGACCACTTGTGTAGGCACTGATAATGGAGATGCCGGAAATCCCGAGACACGTAACGTCTCCTGAGCCTCGTTTCCTGTTCAGTCGAGGCCCCATACTTTCCTTGCTCCCAGTTCGTTCTTTCCGTTGATATTTTGTTTGCTCTTGTTCCTGATCTACATATACCTTTCTTGCATTGATGATCTCCTGTCCTTCCTTCTCGTTATTCATTTTGTCCTAGCGACTAGTGAACAAGAAATGAGATTTGCCCCTTAGCTGTCCATTGCACTTTCGTTTATGTGACTCCCAGCAATCACTTCAATCAACTCTTTCGTAAACTTCTCCTTCTCTTCAATTGTTCTGCTTTCTTCGTTCCCGGGCTCCGTCCACACTACGTTCGTTTAAATCAGTCTTCAGATATCTCGCTTTCCCCCTGTTCGTTTAATCAATCCTTTGCCAAGCAGCACACGGCAGTCCTCCGCATTCGCTGACATTGGCGCCAAGAGATCACCCGATTAGCGTGGCTGCGGCTCTGAACGCCCCCTACAACTCCCGATTCCAGCGGTAGCAATCGCCAGGCACACCCTAAAAATGGTATCATCGCGGCTTGGCGCGGCGCTGGGCGTCTTCCATCTCACGAACACCGCACTCGCCACTTTGGATCCAATCGTCGCCAATGTATGTCCAACCCGACAATTTGCATCAAGGATTCTCACTCTAGCAGCAGCGGCTATTGTATCATCGTCACAGGTCGCTGATACTGTCTCTTCTCAATGGTTTAGGGGCAATACTTCTTCTTCTCCGGCAATGGATCGCAGTTTTTTATGAGAGGCGTCGCTTACCAGCAGGGCGTGGACGTGGATGGTACCGCGACGAGCGGGGCTGCCAAGTACACCGATCCCCTAGCTGACGAGACCAGCTGCAGGCGAGATGTCCCACTGCTTCAGCAGTTGGGCACCAACACTATCAGGGTGTATGCGGTCGACCCGACCAAGGACCACAGCACGTGCATGTCGTTGTTGGACGCCGCTGGAATCTACGTGATCGCAGACCTCAGCTCGCCCGACGAGTCGATTGAGCGAGACAGCCCGGCCTGGACGACGATTTTGTTCGAGCGCTACTCGGGCGTGATTGACAGCCTGTCCAGATACACCAACACGATCGGCTTCTTCGCAGGTAACGAGGTGACCAACAATAACACCAACACACAGGCGTCTGCGTTCGTCAAGGCGGCGGTGCGCGACTCCAAGAAGTACATCAAGTCGAAGAATCTGGGCCGCTGGCTGGGCGTGGGTTATGCCACCAACGACGACGCTGACACACGTAACAACCTGGCGAACTACTTCAACTGCGGCGACGCAGACGAATCGGTCGACTTCTGGGGTTACAATATTTACGAGTGGTGCGGCCAGAGCACGTTCCAGTCGAGCGGGTACGAGGAGCGTACCAACTTCTTCAGGAACTTCTCAGTCCCTGTCTTCTTTTCGGAGTATGGGTGCCAGAACCCGGGGGGCGCGGCTGCCCGTGTGTTCCAGGAGACGGGAGTGCTGTATAGCGATGACATGAATTCGGTCTGGTCTGGCGGGATCGTGTACGAGTACTTCCAGGAGCAGAACGACTACGGCCTCGTGTCGCTGTCTGGGAGCTCTGCCACCACGATGAAGGACTTCGGCGCCCTGGCCACGCAGATCGCTAGGTCCGGCTACCCAACCGGGACGGCCTCGGCCTCGTACACCCCTTCCAACACTGCCCAGGCCTGCCCAGCCGTCCAGTCCGGCTGGCAGGCCTCGGACACGCTGCCGCCCTCGCCCAACTCGACCGTGTGCGAGTGCATGTACGCGTCTCTAGCGTGCGTCCCCGCGACGGACATGTCGTCCAATGGCACCGCCCTAGGCATCATGATCGGCCAGGTCTGCGGCCTCGACCCGTCCGCCTGCGACGGCATCTCAGCCAACGCCACCACGGGCAGGTACGGCGCCTTCGCCGGGTGCAACGCCACGCAGAAGCTGGGAAGCGCCCTCAACGCCTACTACGCCAACCAGAACTCCGCCTCCACCGCGTGCGACTTCGGCGGGCTCGCAAAGGTGGTGAGCGCCAGCGCCGCCAGCGGGTGCTCGGCGGTGCTGTCGGCTGCCACCAGCAGCGCCGCGTCTGGTTCGTCTGGGAGTGGCGACGGTGCCAGCGCTGCGTCTTCGCTGATGAGGGCCGACACCGCACTCATGGTCGGCTCGGTTCTGGTCTCCCTGGCTTTTGGGTTTGCTGCTATGTTGTTGTGATAGCCCCATCATCGTGTCTCATTGGTCTTATTCCTTCTGTTGTCTGTCCGTATTGTACAGTCGCATTTCTCAGGAGGCATTGCAGGATCGCCCATGAGATTTATCTTGGCAGCAGACTTGCTGATTTGTTAAAGTGTAGCAATTTCTGCGAGGGGCGACGATTGGGTCAACAGACCAGGCAGCCTCTAACCATTTGTCCTGCATAGCCACATTCAGGCCTCTTTTTCTTTGACGGCCTTGCGGGCTTCTTTGCAAGCAAGCTCCGCATCCTTACTCTAGACTAGAAAGACGCCTAGTAGCGCCGTTAGCGCAATATTGCGGGTTTGCATGAAAGCCAGCCCCGGTACTCTGCCGTCCCCAGCTGCTGCCGCCTATCCCTGATTGGATTCTTACTCCCCAGACTTTCATTTCGACAACCATCGACTTGTAGTCAATCTGGTCCTCTAGAGTCATAGAGCGCGCGACACCCCATGCATGTGTCATACTTGGTGTGTTTCCACGTATGAGGCTTAAGCTGACAGCACGCCTTCCTCTGTTCCTACTGGTGACTGAGTTCTCGGCAGAAGAATAACGGTTATCAAGGTCCCAGGCTGACAACTGACAACTGGCAAGGGGAAAAATGGGCCAGGCGAGCAAGTAGGTAGCATGAAAAGAATCTGCCTGCAGAGCAGGCTGATCTTAACTACGTCCACGCTGTCCAGGGCTCCAACCTCTCCGGACCTTCCACTTGAAATAAATTTTGAAGGCTCAGCTGTGGGCTTCGACGGCGGGCTCCTCTTGTCGATGCTCGTTATACAGTCATAACTCTGCAGGATCGCAGAGTATTCGTGGTGTAGTTAGGGGGTAGACATGGCCTCATGGTTGGAAGCTGATTGGGCCTCCTCGTCGACTCAGGGGGGGTATATAAACCACCAGAATATCCTTCGAGAAGGCCGTCATCTGGTCGCTCAGTGTCAACCAACACATACCATAACTTCAAGCAGCCGTCGCAGCAGCCTAACTAACAGGCAACTCTTTATCTCAACGGTCCTCGACCTTACACTCACCGATTATCACCGAATTACTTATTGCTTCCCAATCATTTACCTCAAGGAGTCAATCGTCCAGCTCCCAATCCCTCAGTTATCCAAATGCAGCTCACCACGGTTTTCACCCTCTTATCTTTTCGCCAGTTTTATCCATACCTTCATTTATGAACTTCAAAGGACACTGTTGGCTGACTGTTGTTGTTTCTGAATCTAGTTAGTATCTCGGCTGCGAGATCATATGCGGCTACTGGCAAATCCGACCAAGTGCTGGCCTTTCGGTTGGCCACCCAATACACTGGGGGGATGTAAATATGAAAAGGATTCTTGAAGCGGCAACCTTGGGCGGCTTCTGTTGGCAGAGGCTGAGGTTCCTGCTGTGGTGTTGGAGCTCTGCACAAATGTAGCAATAAGGTAGCATGGGGGCGATGGCTGAAAGTAGGTCGGGTAGTTGGTCTCCCGTCCCGTTCTTGCTTGTTAGAGTCTTTGTGGTTTCTGTTTGAGTTTTGCTTATGATAATTTCGTAGGTTAATTATCACTCTGAGTCTGAGCACCTCAATCTTGGTGAAAACAGAACATTTTCAACAGGGGGTACCATGTGGCAGATACTCTAAGGGGTGTGAGTTGCTACCCAACATCGGGTAGTCTGTTGTCTTAAGTGTACATTGAGAAATAGGCATGCACTTGGGGATAAGGCGAGTATCGATTCATCCAGAACACGACCGATGACGAATATAGATAATTACTCTCTCTTTGTAGGCACCTACCTAGGTACCTAAGGTAGGCGTCAATAATCACTGGCGAGACTTCAAAATCATCACTTCCCAGATAGGTAATTACCATGAGAGAGCAAACGGCACTTGCGCATATGGATACTCCTGCAAGTCCTATGAAACACGGAAGATAGCGAATAACTAGTCACTGCGCATTGCAGATAGAATCTAATTCATAAAAACTTGAATTCTCAGATACCTATTCACCGAATCTTTTGACATGCTGACTTCTATAGACCCATCTGACGAGTCTCTTAAGAGCACTATTCTCGAGGCGGAAATCCGTCTTAGCAATATCTCCTCCAGGTTATTTAGATTTCTTCCATTTGTGTCTCCAATGCCCTTGTTCAACAGTGTAAAATGGGAAACTGAGGACGCCGAGCAATAGTGACAGTCGGAAAGTCGTAGCTGAGCAGAGCGTCTTCGAAGAGGGCCGGCCGGGCTCGCTGGGGAATGCAGATTTTCAACGTACTTTATCTCTTTTAGGAACAGCATGAGAGGAGACGACTTCCATAGGGTTATTGACGAACCATGGGCGGGCAGCTCGAGATTACGCAGTAATTACACATTCCTATTCGGGGGTCAGGCTGAGTCGGAAATAACAGGGGGTGGATAATCGGTACGTACCTTTCCGTATGTGTACTCCGTGCGTTGTATGTCTGCCATGTTCCCGCGCCACACCCAGTGGCCCACACAGCTTTAAGTGGTCCATCAGCCACAAACGCCAAATTCACGCGCTTTGATGTCTTGGGTTTTTTGGGAATTGACGCGTTCTCGATGATGTCCGGTAAGCCCAGCTCCTAAACTCCACCCCGTCCATCCAATGGTAGTTTAAGGTCGGGTGATTCTCCTTCCTTCGAAGACGAACACATATGGTGGCATCCCACTGGACTACTACGACCTGGACCATTCTCGTTATGTTCTCTCTTTTCCCAATTGCCGACCTCGATTCATGAATTGGAACGTCGCCGGATCATCCTTCCCCTGAATGGCAATGGAAGTCTCGGAGCCTGACCGGCTCGCTCCTGTTTCGATGCCTCTCCTTGACATCTCCCCCAACGTGCCACGTCTTGACTGCCCGACTCGAAAGCGGAGCCTCGACGACTTCATGAACTTCCGCCCGCAAATGGACCAGCCGAGACTCTCTGGACCGTTCCATCACAGCACTGATGAAAATCATCGTCCACTCGGGCAGGGTATGTTTCATCGCGAATCCCGCCTGCTCGATATCTCCCCTCTCCTAGAGCCCAAATACTCCCTACTGACGATTATGTGACATCAAAAAGACCCCACTCTCTGCCACCTTGTCGTCCAGATGGCGTCCTCGCCAGCACAAAGCAACCCTGCAGTCCTCACAGATGGCAGAGGCACGCCAGCCATGACCTCGCCCTCTCCCAACCCATCGCCACCCCAGGCCCCGGTCTTTGTTTCGGCGGGACTGTTCGCTACTGAGTGCTCACCATCTGGCACACCATCCACAACGGATCAAATGGTGACGCTCGGGTCAACATCAACGCCAACTAAGACCTCGGCGGCCCCAACCGGTGGCGAGCCCCCTCCGAAGCGTCCCAAGCTCACTCCTGCCGAGAAAGAAGAGGAGGTTAGAAAGAAGGCTGAGGAGAAGGAGAAGAAACAAAAAGAGAAAGAAGAGGAGGTTAGAAAGAAGCAGAAGGACAAAGAAGAGGAAGTTCGAAAGAAGACCGAGGAGAAGGAGAAGAAGCAGAAAGAGAAAGAGGAGGAGAACCGAAGGAAAGCCGCAAAGCGACGCGAACGGGAAGAAGAAGCCCGCAAGGTCCAGGAGGCAAAGGAGAAAAAAGAGCGCAGTCAGCTGAAGCTGGCATCTTTCTTCAAGACGGCGCCCTCAACGCCGAGCAAGAAGATGGGGCAGCCTTCCAAAACAGAATCGCCTTCTCGAGGGAGCCCTGGCGGCGCCGTTGGCACCCCGCAGAAAAACGCACCGACGAACGAGCCTTCCGAGTATGACAAAATATTCAAGCCTTTCTTTGTCAAGGAGCACGTCACGCTTGCCCGGAATGCCTTCGAAATGGACGAGGCTGCCACGCAGCTCAAGTCCAGAAAGCTCGATGAATTTGTTACCGGGCACAAGCTTTTCGAGCCTTCCACTTTCTTCCCCACGGCATTTGTCAACTATTTCAGCCTTCCCTCTGTCCCACCTCCAAGAGGTCGGCCTTACCCAAGCGTGAAGAAGATCATGGCTATGATGTCAGAGTATGAAGGCGGGAAATCTGTGTCTGCTCCCATCGACCTCACCTCGGGGCCCGAGATCAACCAGGTGGGGGTGGCACGGCGACTTTTGAGAGAAGTGCCAATCAAGTACATCGGCTTCTCCCAGGACGTCCGACCGGCCTACTGCGGCACCATCTCCACCATTCCCCCTTCTGGGAGCTTGCGCCAGCTCGCGCGGAGACCAATCTCGAGGGATCTTTTGCCACTGCAGTACGACTACGATTCCGAGGCGGAGTGGGTGGATGACGGCGACGGCGAGGATATAGATGGACTTGACGACGAAGAGGAGGACCTGGACGACGACGAGGACATGGATGACTTCCTGGACGACTCAGAGGACAACTCGGTGAAGCGGCCGCTCTTTGCGGCGGGGTTGGAGCCGGATAGCTCTGGGCTCTGCTTCGAAAACCGCAAAAGACTGGGGCTGGTTGACCAGATGTACAAGTATCGCATGGAGTTCATTCTTGGTGAGCATTCCCCTCGGTTCCTCTTTATTTCCCCATGATTCAATGGCTGACCCTCCACGTACGTGTAGGCATAGGACATCACCACAGCATCGACCCCTTCTCGTCGCATTATTGGGAGCCCGTGGTGAAGACGGCGCCGGCCGCCTCGGCTACTCTCAACCCGGCCTCTGCGGCAACCCAGGCCCTCCCCGCTGGCATGAAGCCGCCCAGCACCTTGAACAACAACGGCAGCAGCAGCAGCAACAACAATAACAACAACATTATCACCATCGCCGCCGCTGCCACTGCCACCAATGCCTTTGCCGCGATCGCGCAAGGGGGCAACGGCGGCGGCGGCAGCAAGAAGTGGGCGTTGGTCCCCACGGAGATGCTGGACGACTTCAAGCGGGCGATCCTCAAGTACCCCAAGCTGAGCAAGGTCGGGCTCGTGGAGATGTTGAGCTCTGAGTTCACCAAGTGCACTAAGGCTCAGATCAGGAACTCGGTCGAGGCGATGGCTGAGCGGTCAGGCACGGGCCACGACAAGGTTTGGAGGCTCAAGGTGGAGCACGCCTTCTGAGGTGGGTATCTGGCATGTTTATCACGTGGGAGCGTAGCGAGAAGGAATGGATGGCGCATCGAGGAGTTTGCTTATGTGCTGTGCGGTTTACCCCGTTAGTCGGCTTGGTAGCGTGCATTCGTGGTGTTTTGAAGTCTACTATTGCCGGGCAGGATCGTGCTCTCGCCGATAGCCTTGCTCTCCAGCGGCTTTTCTATGGCTTGTATCTGGCAATGATTTGGGCGCGATGGAGATGTATCGGGTGGTAGAGTCTACAAGAACAGGTTCCATATCCGCTCGAGCGCCCCGTTGGTGAAGAATAAAATGGGTATCATTATATTATGTCTAATATACAAGAAATCAACATTATATGTACTGGGAGGGGTTATTATTATTAAATTTTTTTTTTGGGGGCGGGGGGCGGCCTAGGTCTGCCCGATCACTTCTCCCCCACGAATTACTCAAGAGTCACCGGATCCTCCGGTACCTGTGTACCCCTTCATGGTCTGGCAGTCGAGATAGTTGTTCTCGATGAAGGCGGTAGCCACTCGGATGCCCTGCACTTCCCGGAAGCCAGCCCAGTCGTCGATGTCGGCGAAGGGCGCAATCTTCAAGGCCGACACGCGCCCGGACACTGGCCGGGGCTCGCGGCCTTCGCCCTCCGACAGCGTTGTGTTGAAGAGGCGGATCATCTGGTCGCAAGTTGTGCCGTTGGCAAACACGGGCTGATTGGTGATGTTCCTGAAGAAGGAGAGCGGGTATGATGGCGTGATCTCTGCAGGCAAGGTGGAGAACTGGAGTGAGATGGAGGACCCGGCCTCTGCAGAAGAAGCCTGGAACGAGAACAAGGTCTCCTTCGAAGCCGTCGTGGACGGGGCGGCCTCAAAGGCGTCGCACGAGGGCTGGAAGGACGCCGGGTGCACGATGGTGCCGTAGTCGGCCGAACCAGCCAGCGCGATAGCGTTGTTGGCCGAGATGAGCTGCGCGGGCGCCCACCGGAATGAGGAGTAGCCATCACCCAGGAGGTCCACGAAGGGGAACTCGAAGCCCACTCTCTGTTGTCATCGTATCAAGTCAGCTTGTTGTTACCCCTGAAGAGAGTCGGTAGGTGGGGAACAGAAGATAGAATGAGTGGAGACTTACCGAGAAGTCCGCGATGCCAAGTCCAAGCCCACGGATCTGAACGTCGTGGTCGTGGGCGGCCTGCAACAGCACGGGGTACATTCCCTCGGGGAAGTCCGGCAGGGCTGCCCGCATGGGCCGCTCGAGGATGGCCCACTGGGAAGGGATGAGCCGGCGGGCGGTCGATATGGGGATGGCCATGATGGCCAGCGTTGCGTTCAGCACCCCCGTTGCGTTGTTCGGGTACAGGTGGGCGACGGGGTTCGGCGCATCATACGTTGGGCACGCAACGCCGTCCTCACTGCCGCCGAGGATGATCTGGATCGGAGACAAGAGCGGTGGTGAGGCTGGCGGCGACGCCGCCTCTCGAGGAGCATCACGGTTATGGTGAGTGCCGCCACTGCGGTTGCCGGCGCTGAAGGGTAGCGACGTCGAAGAGACCGAGACCAGGACCAGGAGGAGCACCAGGGTCAGGTGCAGCAAGGGATGTGAGAGGATGGACATCTTGGCTGCTGCACGTGACGACGGTGAAGGCCAGCTCCTGAGCGAGTCCGGCATCAGGGGCGTGAGATGGAGCGAGGGGAGCCGAAGCAAGCTGAAGGGCATCGTGGCGAGATATAGGGGAATGCCCCAAGGAACAAGGAGGTACAAAGAAGCGGGGTTTCAACGACGACAAGAAGGGAGGAGGAAGAGACAACCCGCCGAGTGAGATTGGAGATTGGTGGACTGCTTGCCGCTTGCGCCGGCGACGGCCAAGTCCGTATGGAGCGTAATAAAGGATGGGATGGGTACTTGGGTAGGTACTAGGTAGGTAGTCCGACCAAAGCTTGTTGAGGAATCAATGGATCTGTCGATCAACCGCCAACCACTGCCCACCTAGTGCCCACTCCTGCCCGATGTTACTTTATCGGGAAATTTGGTAATAGCGGTATGCAGGCCAGTCCAACCAGCGGTAATATTGATGCTTGGTTGGGAGAAATGGCGTTGGCTAGCAAGTGGTTGTTTTGAGACCTGCCGGTGCTGCCACCTGGGGCTCGGTGACTTTTGAGGGAGGATGGTTGAGATATTGGGAGGGGGTTCGGTGAATCGAACCCAAGGAATCAACAGAAAATGGCTTGCAAACAGTTACACCAAGCCTAGAAAGAAACAAAACATCAGGATAGATCGAGATATCAAAGTAGAATGCGACAGAGAAGACGAGACATGCTGTGGGTTAATAAACAAACTTGAATTCTTACCAATTGGCATGGGACTTGCTGATCACCCATGTTGTCCTATTTCCGTTGCGCTGCGGACTTCGCCAGCGAAGGCTCTCAATTCTGCTCGAGACCGGAACGAAGAGCGGCCAGCGCCAGATCCTGTAACAGAATCATGTTTCCGAAGCATGAAAATCACCGCCGCTCCCTTGTTGAGTTTGGTCCCTTTGGTTATTATTTTTTTGGTTGGAGAAACGGGTGCATGGATTGCTGCCGTTACAGGGTCTAGTGTACTGGAGGCGTTTTGTCTGTCTCGGATTCACTGACAGCCGAGTCGCTTCTCGGCTAGACGTGCCCAACTTTGTGCTCTGCCCGCTGCGTAACTGCCCCAATGTAGCCAGTGGAGGCAGGGGCCGGGGAAGCATCAATCCCATTCCACTGGGGCCAGACGGATAGAAGCTTAGAAACAAACGAATGAAAGAGGACGAACGAACATTAGCTTGCATGCGAGGCCAATCTTCGTCGTCGGATCCTCTCTGATATCGAGTTTGCCAGTTCATGGAACCTAACGTTCCTTGTAGAGGTGAGATGGACGGCGGGATAAGTTATTCTTCCCCCAAATTTTTCCTTTTCCTTTTCCTTTTCTTTTTTTTCTTTTTTCGGGTTTCCTGTCCTTTCCCTCTCATCCCGCTGGGAGTGGTGGTGATGAGAGTACAAATTGAAGGCGCGGAAGTGTTTGTTACCGGAGGCAAAGCTTGCTCTTAGGCTCCAGTTATTACTTAGCCCATCCGAGTTTTAGGGTTTTTTTTTTCAGTGGAAGGTTTTGCTGGTGGGCAGCAGCCACCTGAGGAATCTCCAGCCCTAGCTCACGCACCCAGCAATGGATCTAGGAGCCCACTTCAATGTTGAAAATACAGAATCGAGCACTTTGACCGACGGCATCGCTGGCCGCTGGAATTCGTTCAACCACACCAGAATTGATTGAGCTGACAATGGCGGCAAATCCTCACACACCGTTCGAGAATCTTATCAAGATCTCAAGGTCGAGTGTGACTCGTGAGGGGTTCTCAATCACGGATAGCTGAACATCCGGCCTGTTGGCAGCATGCTAACGCTGGCAGGTGCCACTGGGTACTGGCACTCCGGCCCTGTTAGGCTGTCAGTCAGCAGCCATTGATATCATTGGACTACACTTTGGCCGCCAAGACGGGCTTTCCTACGGCCGCAACAAGAGACGGAAACCCTCACAGCCGGCGTGGCAATCATTTGACTCCGTCCTAATCCGTCCTGATACGTCCTCTGCCAACAATCTATCTAGTCATGCCGGTCCCGTCGCGGGTTCTCAGGAATTTCGAGCCACTTGTTGTTCCCGAGAGAGGCCCGCGGGAAGGAGCGGAAAGGGCGGCATATTGGCGATTCCGCCTCTTTGTCTACGGGCTCTTGTTACGGCTGACCACCTCCCCAGCTTGCCCCAGCTTCGTGTCAGGCATCAGGTAGGAGTAGGTCCCGTTGGTCTGTTGCTGTGCGGGCCTAACTGTGGGGCACAAGATCGTTAGATCATTGTATTTTTGCTAAGCAACTACCGCAAATTTATATAGTATAGCTTAACATATCTTCACACCTTCAAATAAAGTGATATTTTTTCTTAAACTTGTCCATTCATTTGAAGTGAAAACCCCGCAGTTAAACTCTACTTGTATTCGAAGTTGACGCCTGCCCTATCCCTTTGAGTCCCACTAGACTGCAATGACTCCTTGTATGTACTGTTAGGGACCATCCACCATTTACAATGGCCTCATCTGGGGTTTTATGCAGACCCACTTCTCCTTCTTAGCAGGAGGTACTTCGTGCAGCCCAATGGCACTCGAAGGGATAGGTATAGGCTCACGGACAATACTTGAGCTACTCCGTACAGGTGAGCAATGCCAAGGACAAAGTCGTCAAAAAAGCACGTTATTTTCTCTAACTTGGTGGCCGAATGTTACGACCGCTCATTACCAACCAACAAGAGCGAGGAAACAAAGAAGGAAAGGCCCCCTGGCCGCGGATGAGGACGCAACCCCATACGAGGCCCAAGCACGGACCAAGTGGTCACGTGGCTAGAGACCCGGCAGGCAACGATCTCGGTGATCTCTCCGGACTGGAAGAGATCATAAAGATCAGACAGAGCATAACGTATCTCAGTGATCTGTTCGATCCCACGGGTATCAACAAGATCACAGAGATCACCGATTTGCTGCGGAAGAGCTACGGATATATAAAGGACACTCATTCCCTACCTAAATAGATAGACCAGCTAGTTAGCTCTTCAGTAGTCAACTTGACAATACATCTCATACATCGTGAGAGATTGATCAGCCTCAGCACCCAGCCCAGTCTACCCATCCAGCTTGCTTGTTTAAATAACAGACCTAGCCAGCCTTACCGTACTTGATTGAACACAAACCCGTTGATTAGTCTGCCAGTATCCGTATTGACAGACCTGATCGTCACACCGAAGGCCAAAACCTAAGAGAGGGCTATGTAGGGTGGTGAGGGGTAACGTCACGTGCTCAATCACGCCACGCAAGAGAGGTTAATACGTAATCGTCTTCAATTAAACCCCCCACTTGGCTTCCCTAATCATTGAATCAGCAGGGATGCAAACCTTCGGGTTCCAGTCTGTTTTAAGCCTAGCTGGATTGATCCGCTAGGCTCCCCTGTTGTCAGCTATGGACTCCGCCAAACTATATACACTTCAAAACGTCCCGGGTAAAGGCCTGGGCCTGGTCGCCACCGCTAATATCGCCAAAGGCACACGCATCCTCTCCGAAGCCCCTCTATTGCGGGTCTCCCGATCTGTGGCGCAGGTGCACGAAGCTCTCTCCAAGATCGCCGCTCTCAGCGACGACAAACGGCAGGCTTTCTTCTCCCTCCACAACTCATTTGAGGATGAAGCAACCCGAGAGCATGGCATCCTCCGCACGAACGTGCTGCCCCTTGGATCTGGCGCATCGACGGGGGGCATCTTCGTCGAGGCATCGCGTATTAATCACTCCTGCCTCCAGAATGCCCAAAATACCTGGAATGAGGGCCTCCAGCAGCTTACCATCCACGCCATTCGTGACATTGACGAGGGCGAGGAGATCACTATAATGTACCTCGCAGACCGCACGAACCGCGCCACACGCCAGCGCCATTTGCAGCGAAACTTCCGCTTCACGTGCTCCTGTCAGCTCTGTTCACTCCCTCCCTCCCGCTTGGGTGCCAGCGACGCGAGACTGGACGAAATACAACGGCTGGATGAGTCGATCAGTGACGGATTACGGATCACCACTTTCCCTCTCCAGGCCCTACACGACGTGCACAAACTTCTGAGGCTTTGCAAGGAGGAGGGTATCGACGATGGGAGCGTGCCCCGGGCGTACTATGACGCCTTCCAGATTGCCGTCGCTAACAGCGATAGGGCGCGGGCAAGAGTCTTCGCCGAGCGAGCCGCTGAGACTCGGGTGATAATAGAAGGCGACGATAGCCCTGAGATCCGTCGACGTAGGGACTTAGCCAGGGATCCAACCCTTCACTGTTCCTACGGCTGCACTTCGCGGTGGGCAACCTCGATCAACGGTATCCCTTCGGGTCTCTCAGCCGAGGATTTTGAAACCTGGCTTTGGAGGGAGCAGAAGGGGATAACGCCGAAGCAGCAGAAGACAACGCAGGAGCGGAAGAAACCAACGCAGGAGCGGAAGATAACAACGCAAGAGCAGAAGAAGACAACGCAAGAGCAGAAGAAGACAACGCAGGAGCAGAAGAAGACAACGCAGGAGCAGAAGAAGACAACGCAGGAGCAGAAGAAGACAACGCAGGAGCAGCCGCAATACGCCGACTTGCGTAACGACGTGGCATTCCCCTCCTTTGGTGCCCTCCCGGAAGAATTCGGCCTCGAGCTCGACTCCTTCGAAGCTATTGCCGGGTCTTCATCCCGCCCGCGCAAACATTGGTGCTTCCTCGCTGAGATTGTCGAAATCGAAGACTTCCTGCGTTTGAGGCTTATTGTCAAGGACAAGGCCGGACGGAAATCATCCGTCGCGTTCTATACTTCAGGCCGCGGCTTCGAGCTCGGCCCTTCATGCTTGCGAGAGGGGTTCACTGTGGCCATTCTCTACGCGGAGCAACATGGCTTCATCGACATGACTGTGGGAATCCGACACGAAGAGCCCAGGTTGCTGAAGGTAACATGCTTTGTACTTCCAGCGGACAATGCCATTTTTACCTTATGCTGATTTTGATTATGATAGATCTTTCCCGTTTCGCTGGACAATTTGCTTAGTGTGAGCGACAAAGTGCAGCAGTACGCCACCCTTGTGAACGGCGAGAGAACCTGTCAAGGGTGCAGCCGGGCCCGGCAGGCGACGACATCGAAGAAGTGCGCCAAGTGCACCCTCTTCTGGTACTGCGACAAAGTATGTAGAATCTCTTCATCAGATGCAAATTCGGAGTGTTCTAAGTTCTAACTCGACATGTTAATCAGGCATGCCAGACCATTGCTTGGAATGAGAAGGGCCACAAAGCGGACTGCAAGCTGCTTAGCGATCCAGATTTGCGCGTGCTTCTTCTTCTGGAACGGGATGGCTTCGAACAGCATCATGCATTTTCCGTTGGCTAATGGAGGGGACATTGGACGGCTCCAAGCCTACGATGGCGAGGCAATCTCACTCGATCCGAGGCTCTCGAATCAGTCGAACGAGAACGTTGGCGGGGGCGCGGTCGTTTCAGTTGGGGCGCTAGTGTGCTTTGGGCCATAAACCTATCACACAAACAAGGTGTGCTTGGCGATAGGGATCGGGTGGTTGATCGATTGCAGACAGACAACACGACGGCCAGGGAGAACTTTCGTAGGTTACATAGTGTAGTAGGTAATCCGTACCTAACCTCCCTACTTCGAAGTCCCGTCACCAGCCGGATAGAGCGTGTGCGTTGATCCATTGACTGAGTCCCTAGCGTAATCCGTAGTTTGGTCCTGAGGAAGGCAGCTATGTGGGCCAGCCCGTCAGCTGATCTCGCGTCGGAGCCCCTCTCTGACCAGAATGCCACGTTAAGGTGGTCGCGTTCAGCAACCGAGGCATCATCCAAGAGACTTGTTTGAACGCCTTCTTTCAGAGGCACAGCCTACGGGTGACTCCCTGATCGATGGCATTCATTGTTGCCTAGCAGGAACTCCCCGCCCACATCCAATTTTTTTTTGGTTATATATCTTTTGAAGCATTCCCTCCCTCTCTTTGACTCCTCTTTGACGCTTTATTTTCCAGGGATGCCTGCCACTTGACCTCGTGCTGTTGTTCCGTTTGGATGGCTTGAGTTGGTGCCGCTTCTTCGACCATGGGATTTCCTTTTGTATACGTTTGCGATCTTCTACAGCGATTAGAAGACAATGCAAGATCAGGCCCAAAGTCCAACAACTTCATCATCAGGGAATGGTTCTCAAACCATCGGCGTCGTTTGAGCCGGGCCGAGGGGGAGTGGCAGGGGGAGGTAGATGTGAGCGCTCTCGCTTCGACGCTGCTCCCTGCGCGGAGGACGGACCGAGTGTACTTGCTGCAGGCGAAGGCACTGAGTCGCACCGTATCCCGCGCATTGGGGTTGGGGCACTCTCGCATGGAGGAACTGGTACGATTCAGCGAACCGGGCAGCGGTGTGGATCTCGCCGAGTGTGTCGAAGGCATCCTGCGCGAGACGCCGAATCCCGTGGACCCGACACGGCCGGCCGTGACCATCGAAGAGATCGACGAGCTCCTTCACACGCTCGCTGCCAGATGCCGATTCAGCTCCCCACTGGTCAGGGCTTCATCTCGGTCGACCGCGGAGCAGCAGCACGATCCCGAAGCACCCCTGCGCGCTCTGTACACCCGGTTTGAACCCAACCATGCCAAGTGGTTCACTCGCCTCATCCTCAAGGACTTCTCACCGGTGGAGCTGGATCCGAACACTGTCTACCGCTGCATTGACCCGATGCTGCCGGTCCTTTTGAAGATCCATGACGACTTTCCTATCGCATCCTCCATGCTCAGACAACATCATGCCGCCCGATGGGTTGTGGAAGACCATGCTTTGACGCCATCAGAGCTCGCCAGGCAGCTCAAACCAGCACTCGGGGTCAAAATAGGTCGCCAGCCCTTCGTCAAGGGCCGCAGCATCAAGCACTGCATGGACATGTGCCAGGGACGGCGCATCAGCGTGGAGAAGAAGCTGGACGGTGAGTACTGTCAGGTGCACATCGACCTCTCAAAGGGCGACAACTGCATCCAGATCTTCTCCAAGAGCGGCAAGGACAGCACTCTGGACAGAGTCAACCTGCACCCCGCCATTAAGGCTTCCCTGGCACTCGGCGAACCGACCTGCCGCATCCGAAAGGGATGCATCCTCGAGGGCGAGCTAGTTGTCTACAGCGAACGAGATGGCAAGATCCTCGCCTTCGAGAAAATACGGAAGCATGTGTCCAGGTCCGGTTCATTCTTCCACAGGTCCAAGATGGATTCCCAGCCTCATCACTGGGAGAAGGTGATGATTGTGTATTACGACGTGCTCATGATCGATGGCGATTCACTGCTCGGGACTCTGCACTCGCAACGGTTCCGTCGCCTTGGCGAGCTCATTCTCTGCAAGACGGGCGTCTCAGCCCTGGTGAAGCGGGAAGTCATCGACACCAACCGACACGACGCGGCATCAAACCTGCGGCAAGCTTTAGCTCGATGCATCGTCAGTCGAGAAGAGGGGCTGGTGCTCAAGTCGGACGATCCTTACTTCGACTTTGGAGGCGGCAAACAGCGACCGTACAGCTGCTGCTCCATCAAGCTGAAGAAGGAATACATTGGCGGGTTTGGCGAAGTGGGCGACCTCGCGGTTGTTGGAGCCAGGTACGATGCGGTCAAGGCCAAGGCCAAGGGATATGCCGGACTCACCGGCCTTCCCGCCCTGAGATGGACGCATTTTTATATTGGATGTTTGAGCAACAGGCGCGAGGTCTTGCAGTGGAAGCACAAACCTCGCTTCGTCGTGACGAACGTGGTGGAGCTCAACCCAACGCAGATGAAGTACTTCGTGAGGTATGTCAACCCGCCTGAAGTGCCCGAGAGCGGGAACGATTCGATCGTCCTCCACTTCGAACAGGGAATTGATGGGGGGAGGCGACCCTCGGCCATCTTCCCCAACCCTCCTGTTTTCGACGTCCGTTGCTTCTCCTTCGCTAGGGAATGCAACGTAGGCCACTACACCTTGCGGTTTCCGATGGTGAGCAAGATACACTGCGACAGGAGTTGGATGGAGACTGTGCCTTTTGAGGAGCTGCAGAGGATGGCCAGAGAGGAGAAGGAGGCGTCCCTGCCGGAGGACTGTCAGGAGCTTTTGCTTTGGGTCGCTTCGTTGGAGAAGGCCGATCCGAGGGGGATCGCTGTTGATGCCACAAGCCAGGCAACGACAGTCTCCTGCTCGAGGCCGACACCATCAAAGACCTCGCAGGCTTCACTGGCTTCACAGGCCTCGCACGGTCCACAGCCGCAAGAGCTCAAATCTACACCACCTACTGCTGCGATACCCTTGACGCCGGCCGAGACCCCAGCAGCGGCTCGGCGCCCCGCTCAGACTGGCCATGTTCCATCTCCCACTCGTTTCAAGAGACCGACAAGGAGGCGACATACCCATCCATTTCTCTCCGGCTCTTCCCCAGCTCCTGCGACCACCTCAGGGGCAGTGATCGACCTGACTCTCTCCCCGCCAACGACTGGCGGACAATGCAAACGGCGGGTCGACTCCGAGGCCGCACAGTCCGAGTGGCACAAAGTCCGCCGTCGTTCGCAGCAGCACTCCCATCCCAGCATCGTCTCGTGCACTCCTCCGAGCTCTTCATCTCAGATCGCAAGCACAAACCGACAGCCACTGGAGGAGATTGCCGTTTCTTCATCGCCCAGGAACAACTCTCAGTCCTTTCGAGGGAATCATTGTGGGATGCCTTCGGAGAGCGACAAGGCGTTGGGCCAGCAGCAAGAGCAAAGGCTTCAAGCGGTAGAGGAGACTGGTCAGCGGCCAAGCACTATACGCAGCCCAACTCAGTCGGCCAACGCCAACTCCGACGCTAATGCTAATGCCAATGCCAACACCAATACCAACGGATGTCGCCATCATGGAGCCGACTGCGCTCTTGTCAACAGTAGACTCCTGCTCTCTCCGTGCATCGCCGGCTTTGCCTGGGTGACGGAAGACCTGCTGAGGAGCCACGGCATCCACGCGTTCGAAACGGACCTCAACCGCTGGGAGCGTCTCTTCACCCCACGGGACGACGTCAACTGCCGCGGCGCCCTGCCTTCTTCTTCTCCGTCCTCCCCCGCTCCTCCTCCACCCACGCACCCGCACGGCAAGATCGTGCTGGTCGAGGCCCGGCGGAAGGAGGCAACGGCGGCGTTCCTCGGGCGGCTGGAGGCCCTCGGCGCGGCTCGGCAGGGTCGCGGTCGTGGCCGTGGCCGTGGTCGTGGCCGTGGTCGGCCCGGGGAGCAGCGACGCGAGTACGCCGAGGTGTACGACTGGCGCGTGCTGGAGGATGTTATGCGCCAGGAGGCCAGGACCAGCAGCGGTGGGGTTAGGAAGGGGCCTGTGGTGGACCGGGAGAATCACTCGGGGATATGGAGGAAGCATTTTGTGGCGTTGGTTTGATTGGGGCTCCTTTGTTTTTTCTTCTTTTACTTTTTCTTTGTTTCTCTTCTCTTCTCTTCTTTTCTTCTCCTTTTCCTTGTTTATTCTCTTTTTGGATTCTTGCTTTTTTTCTTTCTCTTTTTGGATAAGATATATCTTGGATAGGACATCATTAAGCGTTCACCCCATGCAGTGATTTACGTCTGAGCTGAGCTCCGTCCGTCGACATGTTCTCTACTCTCCCCCTTCTTCTCCCCCGTGTCTCATGGCAGCTCCCTCGATATCGTGCCTCCGTTCATCTCATGTGTGTTGCTGAGCGTTGGCATCTCCCTGCCACCATGATCTCCTGGCAGTTCCAGTCCCCTGGGGGAAAGCTGCCCCTCGCTCGCTTGCGGTCGGGCACTCTGCATGGGTGTCGTCGGGTTGCTGCTGCCACTGACACTGTACGTGCCATGCAGCTCTGCTTGCGCCCTTGCCGTGTCGTCCAACTGCCATTTGCCTTCGTGATCGCCCCATCCTCCCCTGTCTCGTCCGTCGGCTCCTCCCTCTGCCCTCACGGGTATGGCGGCGGCGTTCCTGGCAGCACTTTCGCGTCGACGCTTGACCCAGACCAAGACGGCGGCAGCTATCATCCCAAGGACAGTGACTCCAACGCCAACGCCAATGCCCACCCTCGCGCCCACTGTGAGCCCACCAACGTTGTCGGCTGTGCCGGACGGATCCCGCCTGCCACTCCCCTCGGTCGATGTCTGCGTCGGCTTCGACGCCGAGCCTGAGCTCTGGGGCCCAGACGGCGGTCCTGTCGTCGTCGACATCGAAGAGGAAGAGGCGAGTCCCAGGTCACTGCTCTGCCACCGGGCATAGATGGCCGCGGCATGGACGACGATGCTCGTCAGGGTCGTGACTCTGCTCTCCACGTTGCTCATGTCGGGCACGGTCAGGACGACTGTCGGGCTCGGCCAGACGGCGGCAGATCGGCACGAGACGGTGGCGAGCCACAGCTCCGCGGTCGGGTCCGCCATGACGCAGCTGTATCCCCTGGGGCAGCAGGTCGCCCTCGTCTCGCTTCCGGTCAGGGGCTCCATGGAGCCGCATGCAGAGACCCAGCCCGAGGGGCAGCGCTGCGGGGCCGGCGAGTAGAAGAGGGTCGAGACCGGGGCGAAGGACTGCGGGTAGCAGTCGGCCGTGTTAGAGAGGCCAAAACTATGCCACTTGTGCCTCGTCGTGGTGATCGAGCTGCTTATCGGTGTGGGCAGCGTCTCGGTGTACTGGTATCCGTAGATGGCCGTGAGGCATCCCGCTGATGGGGTGAAGGACGTGAGGGGTCCCAGATTGGTCATTCTTTCAGTCTTTGGGGAGAGGAAGGGCGAGAGGCTTAAGAGATGGCTGGGAAGAAAGAGTTAGTTGCCCCTACCTCTGTGGCCTGAGTCCGACTGACAGTTACATAAGTCAGAGAAGGCCGCTTTGTTTTATGTTTTCAGGCAGTGGGTTTTTACCCCAATCCAATGAGCTAGGTAAATTTGACTGTCTCGATGGTATCAGAACTGTGGTCACCATGAGAATGGGGAATGCCCCTGGGCAATGCCACAGTGCAACCTGCGCCTGCCATGGTGCAATACTACATTACGCGGTGCTTCACACCGAGCCACGGATACAAATTGTTTCCAAGCCACTAATTGCAACCGTCGAGTGGCAATGTGATTGTGTAAAATTCGAGATTGTAGGACCGGAAGGGGGGAAAAAACTACGTAGTATTCGAAGTTTCGATGTCACTCCCGTCCATCGAGGGAAGGATCCGCAATGGAATCTCTCACAAAGGATTCACCCGGCGCCCACGGGCGTCCTACCGTCAGACCCGAGGGCTGGGCAATCTAAGACGACGCCAATAGATGGACTCCTTTAGCCCATTGGCACCTTGAGGGCGATACGTACGCTGTGGAAGCGCTTGTCATTGACTCGTATGTATGTCTCAAATAAGGGAGAGTACCGCAGTGAAACAACGCCAGGATGTAAAATTAGATTGTTTGTGAGACAGAAGCTAGGAGACACCATTGGGAAGCTTACCTACCTACTTACCTACCTACCTTGTAGGCATGTTAGACTACTTGGGTAAGGGGTTGACATATCAATGAACGCCACAGTTGCTTGCTTCCATGCTTGATAACTCTGTTGCTCTACCGAATACAGCGGAACATAGCATACGCCTACTTTCTTCCTTTCCTCGGCTGCCCTTCTGCTGCATCTTTACGACTCCGACTCCTAGTCAAATCCTTAAACCATCGACATTCACTCTTAAACCCTGAGGGTCTACAGAGGGAATAGCGCAGTAGCGGACTTGATTGCCTTGACACAGATACTCTACAAGAACGATTGTAGCTTCAACGGCAAAAGGTTCAGCATAGCAAGAGAGGAAAGAGCGTGATAGTAATTAATTACTGCCTAAGCTACTCCAAATTCCACGCTATCCATTGAGATTTTAGATTCCAAACTGCTATGCGTTGACAGTCAATAATCATGATACACAAGTGTGGTCGCTCTTCAGCATCTTAACTTGAGTTCTGACTTTTCTGACACCCCCTTGGACAACATACCTATCTATCACACTCGTCAGACTTCGTATCTGTCAGTGTGGTGATGCTCCGGGCGGTAGACGAAGTAGTCGAACTTTGCAGTCAAGGTGGTCCCGTTCAGGTCCGAGCAGGCCACACCGACGAAGGCCCCCGTGAAGGCGCCGTGCTCCTTGTGTGGGCCGCACTCGTCGGACACGATGGAGGCGTCGAACACGCGCCCGACCTTCTGCAGCTCCTCCTCGCCCTCGAGCGCGTACCAGAACTGCAGGGCCCTCCCGCGCACCTGCACCGCCAGCCGGACCTTGCCCTCGTTGGGGATCCGCACCGGCCGACGGAGCTCCTCGGCCGTCAGGTTGCCGTCCGGGAAGTCGGCCTCGCAGGTCATGATCAGCAGTTCGCGCTGGCCGTCCGAGTGGGCCGTCACGGTCAGGTAGAAGAAGTTGTGGCGGCTGTAGTAGGCGGTCAGGCCGGCGAACTGCCGCTCGTCTCCCGGGTGGAAGTCCACCACCGTCTCGGCGTCGTATGAGAAGTGCGTCTGCCGCCGCGCCACCAGCGACTGCTCGAACCAGGAGCCGATCGACTCCCGGCCGATCAAGGTGAGACCGCCGCCGGCCGCGAGGGTGAAGATGCGTTCGGGCTCGGGTGTCCGGAGCCACTGGAAGTCCGGGTGCAGCCTCCCCACGCCCTTGCCCTCGCCCTCGGTGAAGGTGTATCGCTGCTCGGTCCAGTAGGCGGCATCGTCAAGCGTCCCGGGGACGTCGACGTAGAGGGACGGCACCGGCCCGTCCTTGACGTACAGCCAGTCGTCCTCACCCCAGCGCGCCTCCTGGATGGCGGTCTCGCGGCCCAGGACGCACCTGCGCTCCTGCGTGGTCGGCCGTCCTGTCAGGTGCACGAGGTACGTTCTCCCGTCGGGCGTCTCGACGATGTCACCGTGGCCCGCACGCTGGAGCGGCGCGAGAGGTTTGTCCTTGGAGGTGAGGAGGTGCTTGTCCGGGTGCGTCTCGTAAGGGCCCCAGACGTCCCGGGAGCGCGCCAGGGTGCAGGCGTGCTCGTAGCCGGTGCCCCCCTCGGCTACGAGCAGGTAGTACCACCCGTTTCGCTTGTACAGGTGTGGCGCCTCCGTCAGGGCCAGGTCGGTGCCCTGATAGACGTTCCTGCGGGGCCCCACCAGCCTCCCGGCCTCCGGGTCGAACTCCTGGAGCGCGATGCCGGCGAAGAGCAGCGGGCGGCGCCGGTGGTCCCACATCATGTTGACGAACCACTTGCGGCCGTCGTCCGGGTCGTGGAAGAGCGAAGGGTCGAAGCCGGACGAGTTGGCGTAGACCGGGTCGGACCAGGGGCCCTCGATGGACGGCGCGCTGACGATGTAGTTGTGGGCGTCCTTGAAGGAGCCGTCCTTGCGCTTGACGTCGGTGTAGACGAGCCAGAACCTGGAGCCGTCGTGGGTCAGGCACGGGGCCCAGATGCCGCAGCTGTCCGGGTTGCCGCGCATGTCGAGCTGCGACTTGCGGTCGAGCGGGCGGGTGACCAGCGTCCAGTTGGCGAGGTCCCTGGAGTGGTGGATCTGAACGCCGGGGTACCACTCGAACGTCGAGGTTGCGATGTAGTAGTCCTCACCCACCCGGAGGATGGACGGGTCCGGGTTGAACCCGGGCAGGATTGGGTTTCGGATCAGGGGCATTTTGGCTTGTCACTTTGTCTTGGACTTTGAGTCTCTTTGACTCCTGACTCCTGACTCCAGCTGCCCAGCAGTGGTTCAGTGGTTCAGTGGTTATTTAGTGTTGATGAAGTGGTAGCGATGTAGGTTAAAACATACTGGGTAAACAGGTAAACAGCTGGAAACCCCCAAATCATAGCTCCGTCAAAAGCCCCCCTCTTCGGGTGAGCCCATAATTGAGCCCGAGAATCGGGGATCCCCTCATTTTTTCCTCCTTTTTGGTATTTACCCGGACTGCCAAGCAAAAGCGGCCGCAGACCGGGAAAAGTGGGTGTGTGAAAGTAGGGTCATGAGTGATTACCTACCCACCTAGGTAATAAGTACAGAAATGTGTGTTCATGATATAACATCTCGGGATTGATCATATATTGGACCCTGACAATCCGCTTCGAGCTCCGACTTGAAGTGTGCCGATGAGATCAGGCATGACATATTAATACCTCGCAGTCGTTGCTGGGTTTGCTTGTTCGGCAAATTTTCATTTCCATGCCCAGCCGACCGACAGAAAGCACCAATGAAGACCCATTCTTAGAACCCCTCATGACTGGACGTCCACGGTCGGGTGCTTCTGGTCACAGTGACATGGCGTGTGGCCCAGGAGTCAGGAGTCAGGACTCTGGTTGTTAGGTTGTGACTAGAACCATTATTAAATGCCAAATTTCCCCCTCTGCTCTCCCAAATGATCATCTCGATATGGGTCAGAGCTGCAGTTGCTAGCTAGTAAGACCTACCTCCGCCATGAAAACAGCCAAGCTAGTTGTTGGTTCGAGGTGCATCAAGTTGCATCAAGCTGCATCGCACTAGAGCTATGCAACCCGAGAGGGCCACCTGTCCCCCTATCAGACCCCCCTAATTGGTCATTTGCTCCACATTATCACCCAGACTCACCCAGACACTTGAACAATTCCCCCCCAAGCATGCATGGAACTCCCCGTGCATATGCAATGGCCCGTCAAACTGTGACAGGTCTTATCTGAGGCATGAAGTTAGGTGCCTACCTAGCTAGCAAGGTTAGCAAGGCACCGCGGTTTGATGTGGGCACTATGTAGAAATCAAGAGTTCTGGGAGTGCAGGACGGGATTAGTACTGCTAGATTAGTAATTTACACTCCACCTCCTGAGGGGTTGTGACAAACAACGACAATCATCGAATGAATTCACTTGATCTTCGGTTTCCCACCTTCTAGACTAATATCTCCCTCGCTGCTGCTCCTCGGACTCCTCTCTCCTCAACTTCCCTAATTTCTTTGATCCCCTCCACGTCTAGTCTTATTTTCCACTTCCTTCTTCAAACTGATTGCTCCCTAGTTACTGTGGTCTGTATAGACCAGACTACCTAGGGACTAACCCCTCAAAATCTCTCATCACCAATTCATCATACTCTCCCGTTGTTTCATCATGGCCATTGCTGAGCTGTGGGGGAGACTTGTAGGGCAGAATGGAGCCACCAGGGTTTTGGTCGGCATAGTGGTGATCATCTTGGTCCGGAGGATCGCCATGTACCTGAAGTTGCGGCAATTCAAAGGGCCCTTCGGCACCGGCTTCTCGTCCTTCTCTCATATGAAGGCATTCTACGGCCCAGAGCTCCACCTGTGGTATGAGAGCGCCAGTGCCAAGTATGGTGAGAAACAATCAAACAAAGTGACTGTCCGGACAACCTACAACCAGCCCTTGAGTCTCTGAGGGGGACAGGTCACAAGCCCTTGGCACCCTGCATGCCATAATCAATTGACGCATATCGCTTCGAGATATATCTAACAAGCGCACTTACATGGCTGACTCGCTGCTTGCATTGCTTGCGTGCGTGCAGGAACCCTCGCCCGCGTCGGACCAAACGCCATCATCACCTCCTCGCCGGATATATGGACTCACGTGAACGTCAAGCCAGGCTACAAGAGAACGGACTGGTACTACCATGCGGCGCGCATCGAGCACCGGAGAGACAACGTATTCAGCATGACGGACAATGAGAAACACGACGCAAGGAGGAAGCAGATGGCTCCAGGGTACTCTGGCCGGGAGAATCTCGACCTGGAACCAGCCATCGACAAGCATGTTCAGGCCTTCATCGGCCTCATACGCTCCAAGTATCTGTCCACGGCGGATCGGATCGTGCAGATGGATCTCTCCACGAAGGTGCAGTTCTTCACCCTCGACGTCATCAGCGCGGTCGGGCTCGGGAAGTCGTTCGGCATGCTGGAGGCGGACCGTGACGTGGACGACTACATCAAGTCCAGCGAGGAAGGGCTGCGTATCGGCGCCGTGTCCCTCGCATTCGGCATCTCGTGGGTGCCCCAGACCCCCTGGCTGGGCAGGTTCGTGGCGCCCTCGCCCAGGGACAAGACCGGGTTCGGCAGGATGATGAAGACGTGCTTCCGCTACGTTGACGAGCGCGTAGCGAACCCGACCGACGCCAGGTCCGACATGCTGGCCTCCTTCATCCGCCACGGGCTGAGCGGCGACGAGCTGCGGTCCGAGGCGCTCGAGCAGCTCATCGCCGGGTCGGACACCACCGCCGGCGCCATCAGGGGGATCCTGCTGCAGCTCTTCACCCACGCGCACGCCTACAAGAAGCTGCAGCGGGAGATCGACGAGGCCGTCGCCCAGGGGACGGCGCCGCAGTCGGGGGCCGTCATCAGCATGGCGCAGGCCAGGCAGCTGCCGTACCTGCAGGCAGTCATCCGCGAGGGCATGCGCGTCTGGCCGTCGGTCGTGAACCCTTTCTTCCGGGACGTGCCGCCCGAGGGGGATACCGTCACCGTCGATGGGAAGCCCGTCTTCCTCCCGGGGGGGACCGCGGTCGGATACTCGGCCTACGCGATCCACCACAGCAAGGGCGTCTACGGGGAGGACGCCAAGGCTTTTCGGCCCGAGAGGTGGCTGTGCGAGAAGGATCCGGACAGGCTGAGCGAGATGACGAGCATCAACAACCTGATCTTTGGGCACGGCAGGTTCCAGTGCCTGGGGAAGCCTGTAGCGCAGATCGAGCTCAGCAAGGTCATTTTTGAGGTATGTGGTTGATTTCATTGCTGTCTACTGGCTGGGGTATCAGGGGTACAAAAGCTAACAATATCGGACTGACTATTGGCAGTTGATGCGACACTTCGACTGGGGAATTTCAAATCCAAGCCGTCCGTGGCGCACTCACAACGTGCTGGGTCTGTTTTGCATCTCGGACCTGTGGGTGCAAGTGATGGAACGCTGAGCCTGTCGGGAATGAATGTGTCACGCAGCAACAAGCACTTGAAGAAGCGGTGAGAAGCGCTGTATTAAGAGTGGTCTGAAAAGAGAGGAATTATTGTACAGGAAGGGGTACTCAGCCGAGTACCTTATATGGTGCTCGGGCACACGTGACAGGATGACATAATGCTCCGTAGGACCCACATTCTCTGTGACAGAATGGGTTTTCAACATTTCAAATTATTAAGAGTTTCTATACATACAAATATAGATACTGTGTTCAATGGAGGGATGTGAGATGTCCTTGGAGAATCTCTAATTAGCTCCCTACAACAGCTCCTGCTGAGGTCTTTCTCTCAGCCAGTCCTCGTAGCTCTGCGTCTTCACATTGGCCCTCAGCTGGGGAGGCTCAACAACGCCTGCAACCCCCGCCATGTAGCCAAACTCCCCAATAAAGGCTGGTCCCTCCAAGATCTCCATCGGCAGCCCGGTCAGGCCGTGCATTGCCTGGGGCGTCGTCTCAACCACAGCAGCCTCCTTCCCCACCGCCCTCGACCAGGCATCCAATGCCTCACCCACGGTGAGGTAGCTGTCGTAGGCCAACAGCTTCGTGCCTGCGTCCTCGTCCTCAATGAGTGCGCGCACAAAGGGCCCAGTCGACTTGGCAGGGTTGACAATGGGGAATCTTGTGGTCCGCGGGGTAGGCACAATCAGTGTGTACTCGCCGCTTTGGGGCTTGGGCCGCGGCCGGAGGAAGTCGTTGGTGCTGTACGCCCCCAGATAGATGAAGGAGGCCTTCCTCCAGAGCTCCGGCTGCTCGCTCTCGATGTAGTCGACGATAGAGGCCTTGGACTCCCAATGAAGACTCCTGGAGTATTTCCCCGAGGAGGCCCTATTCACGGGCCCCAGAGCCGAGTAGATGAATCTCTCCAGCGTTGGGACACCCGCAGCGGCGATGGCTGCGTTCTTGCCGTGTGAGACTTCGGTCTCGAACGCGGCTTTGCAGCCCGCCTCGTGGTCTGCTCCCGAAGAGAGTGACGACTTGTACGGGACCCAGAAATCCGTGTTCACGAAGATGGCGGCGGCGCCTGAAAAGGCCTGGGAGAGAGAGTCGATGTCTGAGAGGTCTGCTTGCACAACCTGAGCGCCCTTGGAGGACATGTCCTGGGCACTGGCAGACGATGGGTCTCGGGTCAGACACCGGACGTGCCAGTTTGGAAGGGTGAGGAAGGTATGAGCCACGGAGGAGCCTTGGTTCCCTGTGGCGCCAACGATAGCAATGATCTTCTTCTTGTCTGGAGAATCCATGATTGGACCGTGGTATGGTTGGCACTCAGGCTCGTAGCGAGGAGTACCTACGGATGAGTAATGACTGGATGAAGTTCTTTGGACAAGTGTGTTTTTGATCGCTCCTAAGATATCAAAAGATGGAATAACAAGGAACTCTCCTACCGACTCGTCACGGATTTATATCTTCATTCCTTCTCCTTTCGAGAAAGGTGAACGGCGGTAGTCGTTGGCTTAT
The DNA here is from genome assembly GCA_003049395.1 of Pseudohalonectria lignicola. Taxonomy (NCBI): domain Eukaryota; kingdom Fungi; phylum Ascomycota; class Sordariomycetes; order Magnaporthales; family Ophioceraceae; genus Pseudohalonectria; species Pseudohalonectria lignicola. Next base: position 63,756 of record PYSP01000067.1, on the reverse strand, counting down.
GCCCAAGCTGCCTGGTACTTACACGGCATCCATCTTGAGACTGGAATGGTGCTGGAGCTTCATTGGTCTTGGGCTCGTAAGCCACCAGTGGGCTTGGACTGGGCAAGGGCCAGTACCACCCTGTGGGCCGTAAGCCAGCTGATGGTGGGGAATTGGGGATGCTCCAGGGACTCCCGCTGGGTTGCCACTGTTTGGTGCCATAAAACGACTCACGGATGGAGTGCTCTTATCTCCGAACATATCAGTCAATGACCTAAGGGCTTCAAGTCATGAACACTATTTCGCACCACCTTCAATACGTGCTTCACTCCAATTCAATCTCCATTTAATCACGCAGAATAAGCCACGACCATGGACGATTGCGGTGCTCCGGGCCAAAGCCGGGCGAACGACCGACTTGATGCACAGAGCATCAGACATGTATTCACTGATGGCTTACAGCTCCGACAGGTAGCCCATGAGCCAATGCTGGGAAGCGGAGCCAAGAAGAGAAGAACCCTGACGCCCGCCCGCAGAGAGCAGAATCGGGCAGCACAAAAAGCATACCGTATGTACTGCTGGTATTAGTTCTAGTACCTTGTGCCTTGTGCCTTGTAGCAATACGCAATACCAGGTATATCGTCCACAATGTCCCCACATGGGACATGCCTGCGGATTCTCGACGCTTTTCTGACCACCGAGCTGTTACTCCATGCTGCATCGCCATAGGTCAGAGACAGAAGGCGGACAAGGCGCAGAAAGAGCCTCAAGTTCACAGCATTCGGAAAACTAAGGCTTCAGTCACGTCACCTCGGGTTGCTCTGCCCTTGGTACCTCTGGTATCTCGCCCTGAGTCGAATCCGCACGCATCTGAGCTGGATGGACTCTCATCAAACCCGCCACTCCCTCTGGGATTGGATGAGATCCAACGGGACTCCCTGACGGCGGGAGCCGCCGAGGCAGAGCCCGGCATCAATCTTTCGTCGGAATCGGAGCAATCAGACCAGGCGGAACGGGACGAGCAGGCCGAACAGGTAGATGAAAGCGGTTTCAGTGCCCAGACCAGCATCGATCCTCTCCTCCCTCTCGCGAACTCGGTCACGTCTGGAGATGTTTTGGACCTGCTGAACCCTGAGGAATTGCTGTCTCTCAGTCTTCCAAACGCACACGCAAACAGCATCCAATTCTCCCTCACCACCATCTGGATGGCGGGCATGCACAACGCCGCCTGCCTCGGCCTGGATCTCGCAGAGATAGGGAAGCCGACCTACATGTCGCCCTTCTACAGACCCGCAGCAGCAGCCGGGACCCTGGAGCCGGCCTCAATCGTCGCCTCCGCCACCTCGGCATGCGGGGACCATGTGCCGCCCTTACTCCGGCCGACACTGCCCCAGATCATGTTCCCGCACCACTCGTGCATCGACATCGTGCCGCTGCCCCAGCTCCGGGCGCAGCTGGTCATGCTCTCTGTGGCGAGCGACAACGAGACCGCGGCGGACCTCAAGAGGGACGTATACTATAGCGACGGCCTGGTCTGCTGGAGGAGTCTCGGGAGCGGACAGCCGTGGGATGTGCGTTGCTGGGAGGCGGCCCCTTGGTTTCTGGAGAAGTGGAAGGCCATGGTCGGAGGGGAGGACGGCGACTTGTGGGCGAGTAGTGCATGGTGGCGGAGCGCCAGGGGAGAGTCGGAGGGTTAGATCGAAAATGGGTGGGTCTCCAACCGACACTTCGTTTGAATGTCTCGAGGCCCAAGGACAGGTCAGCATGGACAGATAGCTGGTTGTTAACCGAAATACAAACCCCTTTAGATCCTTGGGAAGTAGCCTGGAACAGCCTGGGAATGTACGCTTATGCTCCCAAAACTATGGCCCATCACTATCTACACGAGCAGAGCGCACGGTCACTTGCCAGTTGTATCGACTCCGCTCCTTACACCCTCGCCTCATCCTCCATACAGCTGTTCACATACTTTGCTTCTTGAAAATTCATCCGTAACCCCTGCGAAAGAGAACACCTCTGACAATTAGATAAACCTTGGCCGGCAGTGGCATGACAAAGGAAATTATGCCGATGGGGAAAATAATTAGGAGACGTATCCTAAACAACAATATATCATGATATGGGCCAAAAATCCAAGAATACAAAACATGAGGAAAAATATGAAAAAGGAGATGCTTGTGAGTTATGTTCATGTTGGAGACTTGAGCGTCTTTGTCGTCGATAGGGGCAAGTTGAGGTGGGAAGCAGACCGCTTGGAAAGAAAAGGTAATGGGGAGGAGAGGGGGTAAAAGAAAAGAAAAGACCCAAGGACAATGAAGCAAATCGGGGTCTACGGATTGTAGCTAGGCATGCATGTATGTACGCAGGTATATGTCCTTCTGATGTAACGTGTTGGGGAAGCTATGAGGAGGGGAAAAAAGAAGGAGAGGTCTGTCTTTTCTTGTGAACTCTGTCGAAATCAAAGCTGTTTGCCGCGCCGACCCGCCGCCTTCCATCAGAGTTTTTGTGTATCGTATGTTTAGAATCCGAATTGTGCACCGGATGTCTGTAGCACCAAACGCCAGTTCATTGCTGTAGCCGTGATGTGTTACCTCGCCTGTTCCGCGGGTTCTCTCACGACTAGGAGGGAGGAAGAGAGATATATAAGGGGAAGAGAAGGTAAAAGAAGGGGGAAAAGGGGGATGAAAGGGGAAAGGGAAAAAAAGATGAAAAGGCTCGCCGCCTAGCCCATCTTGACGTCGCCATCAATGCCAACACCAGTCAGGGGCTCGAGGTGCTGCTGCGTCAGGGACTCCCTCTCCTCCTGCTTCCTCTTGCCGAGCCTAGCGCACCACTCCTCAGCACTAACAATGGTCCCGTCTAGCACCCCGCTGACCTGAGCCATCATGTCGAGGCCCTCCTGCGCCAGCAGCAGCACACGCTGGGCGCCCTCGCGGACCTCCTTCTCGTTGGCCTGGCTGTCTGTCGAGGACGAGGAAGAGGGCTCGGCCTGGCTGGCGAGGCGGAAGCGCTGTGGGAGGCTGGTCAGATGGCGGCGGACGAGCACCCGAGCGTTCTCCGGGAGGGCACCGCCCGCGTACTTGGACACTGTCTCGATGACGGCACGGAGCGTCTTTAGGACGTCACTCTTGAGCACGGCGATGCGCTGCCCGAGCTCCTGGTCTTCTTGGGTCTGGGGGTGAGCTTGGGAGTGAGCCTGCTCCTCAGAGCCAGGGGAGTTGGGCTCATCAACGGCCATAGCGTCGGGGCCGGACAGCAGCTGCTGGTGCTCCGCCGAGCCGGGAGGCGAACCGGACTTGTTGTTGGGATGCTTCTCGTACTGCTCCAACGTGGCCTTCAGAGCACCAATAATTGTGCCAATGTGGTTGTTGGCCCACCGCAGCCACTGCAGGCAGTACTTGAGACTCCGGAGGCTCTCCTCGCTCATGGCGATGCTCAGGCCCGATGTTGACATGATCAGGCGTGACTGCCAGGGGGCATCAGCGCCGGCCACGGGAGTCGACGCGAGATGGGACCTCTCATCTGCCGCCGCCTCGGTATAGGCTGGCGAGCGGTGCTCGTCGTAGGCTGGGAGGGTGTCGACCGTGCTCATCGACGCCCTGCGGTCCTTCTTGGTGAAGGCGTAAGGGTCGAAGTCGGCCGACAGACCGCCCTCGAACTCTGGCCGTTCCCCATGGTCGGGGCCGGCGGCGCCTCGGCTTTCCCTTGGGGAGCCATGAGCCATCCTCCTCCTCTTGTTGCGCGCCCCATCGCCAGACTCGAGGTCGGATGACGAGGCCTGGCGTCTTGAACCCTTGAGGAACCAGCGAACTCCGCCCTCCACGCCAGTGACGCGGCCGACCGAGCCCAGGGTGTTTCCGATCGGCGTGAGGTAGCCCTCGACATACTCGGCGCCGGACTTGAAGCGGGGCGAGAAGTTCTTGGACGTGTTGTAGGCCGAGGTGGTGCCCTCGATGGTCTTGGCGAGCAGTGGGTGGGATGTGGTCAGGAGCTGTAGAAGGGGTTCTGGATCCAAATATTGCTGTTGTTGCGGGTGGTGTTGCGGAGTGGTCGACACGAAGTCTGTGATGTTTTGTCAGTCATGGCCTTGTCAGCGACGAGCGCGGAAGGTAGGGAGAAGACAGGCACGGAGCAAGGAAGTAGCCAAAGCAAAGCATACCGGCTCGAAGATCCCCAAGCGCCTCAGCGGCCATGCGCACATCGGGGTCGTCCAGGCTGACGCTCCCCGCCCGGGTGCCGCTCATTTCCACATCCATCTTCCCCGGCGAGTCGGCGGCTTGCGCATAACTGGGGGTGTAGTAGACGGTCAAGGGGTTCAGACACGGCCACGGAGAGAGTCTCGGGGGCGAGAGTCGCTGATCTTGGTTCTCTGGCGGCGATGCTGATGTCGACGGGAGCGACTCTGTCAGTCTAGTGATTGACGGCAGTACGTGTTCCGAGGCTTGGTCATGGCTGTGTGGTCGGCCGTCCAGGTTCTGGATCGGAGCGAGCGGCGGCAGCTCCGTGGAGGGGACTTCTGGGAAGAAGAGCGAGTCGGGATCGTGAGACTGAGGGTGCGACTGCGTGTGGGACTGCGTGTGGTGGAGGCCGTACGACGGCGGCAGCAGTGCATGGCCCTCGTGGTTTAGGTTCTTGTCGTCGTTGGCGCTGGGGGGATCTGGAAGGGACTTAGGATTATCGCTGTTCAGATGCAGGTGCAGGCGCAGGTGTCGTTGCTGGTCGTGGTCCTTCCCGCTGGCCGGCATGTGATCCAGCTGCTCCATGGCGGCGGCGACTGGTGACTGTCGGCTGGCGACTGCTGGCGACTGGCGAAACGCTTCCCGTCTCCTGCAGATGCAAATGCTGCAATGGGTAGATGGCCGGCAAGCAGCAAGCGGCAAGCGGCTGTTGTCCAAGCGGCGGGTCGGGGAAGGAAGACAAGGAGAGATAGTGGTAGGCGGGCAAGTAAATATGCCAGGGCGGACGTGAGAAAAAGGTCGGACTGATAGGCGGGGCCGAAGCCTAAAGACGATGGGACATGGCGTGCGCCGTCTGGGGTCTAACAGTGGCCGATATGGGACGAAGAGGAGCGAGAAGAGGAGCGAGAAGCGGAGCGAGCGTCAGGGAGTTTAGGCCGTCCGCCTGACTGTGGGAGAGTAGGTCGATGTGAGAAATTTCGTCTTATTGCCTCTGTTGGCGCTTGTTCCCTAGGTTTTAGCCTTTGCTTTGGTCTTGGTCGTCGTTTGATTTCCTTATTCTTTTCTTCTTCTTCTTCTCCTTGCTTTCTTCTCCTTATCCTGCCTATGTGGTAATCACTGTCGAGGATGGTATCTTGCTAACAAGCTAGTGATGTTAGAGTTGGGTCGACCGAGGTTGCTTCATGCATCATCTTGGTGTCGACGCAGAGTATTAATAAGGGACTGGCGCAAGCCACATGAGGAATTAAGAAACAGAGGCGTCAGGCCTGCAGCCGTTGGCATTGCTCACTAATAAACGAAAATGAATGGTAATCAGCGGCCTTGGAAGGATACCTACCTACGTAGTACGTGAGCGGGAAATCCTAAAGCACGGGAATGCTCTGGTTGAGTGCTGATACAGATATGCTGATACAGATACGGGGGAGAGGATCGTGGGAAGGTCCGAGTGGTGAGCTGAGCAAAAGAAATAGTAGGTAAGGACTGCAGCAGCTTGTGCAAGCAATGTGGGAGTTTGTTAGACTATGCAGTATGTACACCTCCCGTCTCCTCGTGATTCCTCGTGAACATCGATTCCGAGTGCAAGTGGTGCCAGCCGAAAGAGCCGGGCGCCAAAGTGGGATGGCAACTGGGGGTGTTAATGTGGGGCACGGCGATGACTGAGAGAGTGAGAGTCTGAGAGAACGGTGTATCCCAGGCGAGACACTCCAAATGGGCATTGTCGATAAGCTTCCTTGACCTAACACTGATCAATTTTTAGTTGTTCGCATGTGCCCGTTGGTGAACACGACAGGCCCCAAACCCCAAACCCGAGGAAAATTGCCCCCGAAAGCCAATGATGCAGGGGCTGACAGGCCAGACTGGAGCCACATGGACAGGGAGAGAGGGCTCACTGAGCACAGGGCTCATGATACCGGGACCCCAATTCCCCCATCCCCCACTCAGGCCCCCAGCGCCCTTTGCTAAAAATTTTGAGGCCCCACGTCAGCGACAGACAGCCAGTGAACCGGATCAGCCTGTTATCCTTAGACCCGTTTGGTAGATGGTCAGGCGCCATCTCTGGCCAGACATCCAGGGCTGGCCCGAGGCATGTGCTTGGGCACTTACAATTGGCAGACGGAAGAGGCCAGAATCCCTAGCTGTGTCTGTCGATTGTAGGTAGTACCATTTTCATGTTCTACCCCCGTGAACACTCAACTACGAAGCGGGAGGGTCAAGTTGCGAAACGGATGTCGCGACTGGCCGCCGTGATGCACTAAGGTCAAAAATGTCACCGGAGCGGAGGAGATGCATGTGGGTTGCCACGATGAAGTGGGAGGCTTATCAGGAGCTTTCCCCCCCGGGAATAAGGACTAGATCGGGCCGTTGGTTCCAGCGCAGGAATTGTAGACCCTCTGTGTCCATCACATGGGTGAAGATGGAGTTCAGGGATCAAGGGCAACCGCAATGAGAGGGAAGCATGTCAGCGTAGGCTTCTAGCACGTGTCAGAGCGTTCAGTTTTGTAGGTACGCCGGGCTTGGCGTAGTCCTCTAAGTCTGGTGGAATTGTCCGTCACATGCAAAATTCCGGCAATTCACGCTCACGCCCTCACCCGTCTCTTTAACGGCAATTCGATCCATACCTTACTCCGTACTCTGCAAGAGGCTTTGTAGGTGACTATTAAGCTGTGTGGGTGAGCCCACACAGGACAAAATAGCCACACACAGAGAGCCACGAGCGAAGATTCTGAAGGTTCGTGATATCTGTGATATCACATCGCCAATCCCAGCAAGAAGGATGAATTTAACTTCAATCTGGACCGAGGGGGTCCTCCCTACGCCGTACCTACCTACCCACCTACCTAAGCACCGGGTGGTAGGCTGATGGGTTTTGGTGGCTCGATGTGTTGGCCGCCTTGGCTTCGAGGCACGATGCGTTTCGACATTAACCCTACTGATCCCTAATCCTGCCCTCCTCATATGGACAAAGCAAAGCCACATATGAATACCTAGGTATCTAGCAAGGGGCTGAGGGCACCGCTGCATTGGGCAGCTGATGTATGGTTCGATTACCTACGCGGCGGAAAGCGACGCGCTCGTGGTGTGATTCCATAGAGCGACTGAGCGGAGGGCCGGTGATTTCCGGGGATGCCCATGGCTCGCTTGACGGGTTGAGAGCTGATGCTCGGCGGGGTAATAAAGGGGGAGGACCAATTCCAGGCTCCCAGCTGGGCCGCTGGCCGACATCAAAAGTTTCCCTCCATCAGCGGCATGAAAAGGAACCAATTAGGCGACAAGGCGAATCACCTGTCCCGAAAACGAGGAATTTGTCACATCCGCACACGAGTACTGCGTCCATCAGCGCATCAACGGGTTAGGGGCAAAGTCTGCCGAGATGAAGGGAGTGGGAAAATGGAATGTCCGGGTCCTCTGACACCGCCAGTGTAACCAGTCTCGCGCTGAGGCGAGGTACTCGGGCAGTTCTTTTGAAACCGTAAAGAAGATTCTTCCTTCTCCGCGTCGCGAAATCGCAAACCACATCAAGACCGCACTATCGGTTAACCAGCAGAATGCTGTCACCTGTCGTGGATATAACGGGCTGCACTGTCTAAAAGGACGCGTAGTGATGAGAAGGAAAGAAACGATGACCTAGGAAAAGAAAATTTCTGCTTTGATAAAGATGCGGACCATAAACCCCGCTATAATATCACGTGATGAATATACACTTTGGGAATCGAGCCTCAGGTAAACGCCACACGAGCAGCTTCAGTTTATTGCCTCAAAATAATTGGTCCGTGCACCACTAATTGTGCCACATCTCGCAGCCCCACCATGCTGGGCTCAAGGCGGCTGATGCCGCTTGGCGCTGATCGACTAGGTGTAGATGGTAGCATGTGTGCGATGCGTTGATGAATAGGTTCGTGACCATTGCTACTGTTCTTCGATCACCGTTACCACGAAGACTGCTACAGACATAAGCACTCACCATACCGAACCACGCTTAGCTAAAGCCCGGGTACACGGTAACGCTTTCGATCGAAATCCTAGTGTCTCCGCAGGAGGTGTGTGGAATCAGCGACTTCGTCCTGGTCAGGGCTCCGGTTTCGAGAGCAACATCGAATTCCAAATCTGGCCAGGCTGCTGCGAGTGCCCCCAGCGCCAAGCAAGAAACATGGCTTCCGCGATCTTTTTCCTCGACCTGAAGGGCAAGGTATGTCCGCTGCGTCCCATTGATAAGGGAAGGGAACGTAACGTAATGGCGGTCGAAGCTGATGGTCTCGCCTCTCGCCTGTCGCCTCTCGCGCACCGTCGACTGCTGCTTCATCTGCCTCTTAGACCCTCCTAGCGCGAAACTACAGGGGAGATATTCCGATGTCAGCCGTCGAGCAGTTCCCCATCCTACTCAGCGAGGCAGAAGAGGAGTCATCTGCAGTGCCGCCATGCTTCTCTCATGAAGGAATCAACGTATGTACACCGACCTGCCCGCCCTTCCCCAAGTGTCGCCGCAACGGGCATATATATGGCAGCATATATTGCATATCATATCGCAGCATGGCTGACGCCGGGTTTCTCCCCATTTCTCTATACACACATGCACACTGTGCAGTACCTCTATATCCGGCATAATAACCTCTATCTGCTCGCCCTCACAAAACGCAACACGAACGCGGCCGAGATCCTCCTCTTCCTGCACAAGATCGTCGAGGTGTTCACAGAGTACTTCAAAGCGCTGGAGGAAGAGTCAATACGGGACAACTTTGTGATCATCTACGAGCTGCTGGACGAGATGATGGACTTTGGATATCCGCAGACGACGGAGTCCAAGATCCTGCAGGAGTACATCACGCAGGAGTCGCACAAGCTGGAGATCCAGGCGCGGCCGCCGATCGCGGTGACCAACGCGGTCAGCTGGCGGTCCGAGGGTATCCGGTACCGCAAGAACGAGGTGTTCCTGGACGTGGTGGAGTCGCTGAACCTGCTGGTGTCGGCCAATGGCAACGTGCTGCGGTCGGAGATCCTGGGGGCGATCAAGATGAAGTGCTACCTGTCCGGGATGCCGGAGCTGCGGCTGGGCCTGAACGACAAGGTCATGTTCGAGACGACGGGGCGAACGACGCGGGGAAAGGCGATCGAGATGGAGGACGTCAAGTTCCACCAGTGCGTGCGGCTGTCCCGGTTCGAGAACGACCGGACCATCTCATTCATCCCGCCCGACGGGGAGTTCGAGCTGATGAGCTACCGCCTGAACACGCAGGTCAAGCCGCTGATCTGGGTCGAGTGCGTGATCGAGTCGCACAGCGGGTCGCGCATCGAGTACATGCTCAAGGCGAAGGCGCAGTTCAAGCGGCGGTCGACGGCCAACAACGTCGAGATCGTAGTGCCGGTCCCGGACGACGCTGACACGCCCAGGTTCCGCACCAACATCGGCAGCGTCCACTACGCGCCGGAGCAGAGCGCCATCGTCTGGAAGATCAAGCAGTTCGGCGGTGGCAAGGAGTTCCTGATGCGCGCCGAGCTCGGCCTGCCCAGCGTCCGGGGCGACGACGAGCACGGCGGCGGCATGACGGGCGGGTTTGGAGGGAGCATGGGTGGCGTCGGCGGGCCGGGCAAGGGCGCCAAGAGGCCAATCCAAGTCAAGTTCGAGATCCCCTACTTCACCACGAGCGGGATCCAGGTGAGGTACCTGAAGATCACGGAGCCAAAGGTTTGTCCATGTATACCCTTACTCCCAACACCTTCCTCCCCCCTTTTCTTTCGATCAGGCGAGCCAGCCATACGTACCTATTGCATGCAACCTGCTAACGCCCACCTCCCTCCTCCCCTCAAATACAGCTGCAATACCCGTCCTTGCCGTGGGTCCGTTACATCACCCAGTCGGGCGATATTGCTGTCCGGCTGCCGGACGCCGTATGAGGACATGAGGAATGACCGTGTGCGAAAATCATCAATATCAAAAACATACATGCAGCCTTCCTGTCCATGCAGCTAGCTCTCAGGGGAGTTCTCAAGGAGAGGGAGTTTCTTGGGGTCGTCGGGCGTCAAGGGTAAGGAAACCGTGGAAGACCGTGAGGACCTAGCATCTGTCGGGGGGGCGGGCTAGTGCGCGGAAAGCTCATTTTGGTCCATGTCATCCTGCTAGCCGCCTTGGTTGCTGTTTTCAGCCGGCAGGGTGCCAGACGTTCATATGTAGGGATTAGAAGCAGAGTCTAATGCCAGGAGCCTAGGACACACAAAATTCGGCGGCGTTCGCTTCTGATCACGGGCCATCTTTGTCTTTGTTGCCGTTGGTGTTGCCTGCCGCAAAGGGTTTGTTTCGGGACTGTATTGACTCTGCCTACCTACCTAGGTGGGTGGTACCTTAGGTAGGGTTGTCGTCAAGCTGAACTGCTGTGAGGTCAGGTTGGTCAGCACAATCGTCCTGTTCACAACATGCGGCATTCCAATCCGCAATCCTGCCCAGATGATACATTTTCTCACCACCGAGTCCACGACGACCTCGCCTTGGATACTACCGGCAAGTGCAGTCCCTTGTTTCCGTGCACTAGCTTAAGAACTAGGCCGTGCGGGCTTGTTCTGACGACTGCCGGGTTGTTCCCCGTGGAGGATCCGAGTGGCTAAGAAGGTGGGCAGCATGAGCCTTCGCTGCATGCGTTGGAAGCGGGGGAAGGCTTGAGGGGTTAGCTACAGCCATTGACATGGTGAAATAAGAAAACGAAAGAAGCAAAGCACGCACAACAACTCGCAGAGGAACCAACTGCATAATGTGGAGGAGGGTCACGAGTGCTCAGTGCATACCTCCCCTCGGTTCGGGTATCGTTGGCGGCTTTTGTTCTTTTCTTTCTTTTGGCTTTCGGTTGTACGGGACTACCTAGGCAGGCAGAACGTATGAGCATATTCAAATACTAAACCGGACTGCCCTTTGCTCAGCTTCAGGTTTATAATTTATTCGAATCTCATCTGAATTGTCCCAGCTTGTCGACGCGGGGAATTTTTTTAACGACTTTGACAAGGCACCTGCGACTAACAGCACGGACGATAAAAGCGAAATGGCAGTCCTGCAACTCCTCGGCCTACTCTTCTCCCCATATGCGGTCCTGTTCTTAGCTGTTGCGCTCGTGGCTTACTATGTCTACCCATACCTGGTGACGTATGGGAGCCTACGGGGGATCCCAGCGCCGTTTCCTGCACAGTTCACCAACCTCTGGCTGCTGTCGGTATCTCGAAGGGGGAAGCGCTCCTTGATTGTCGACGAAGTGCACAAGCGGTTGGGGCCGGTGGTGAGGATACAGCCGAACCATGTCAGCATCGCCGACGAAGAGGCCATTGTAGCGGTGTATGGGCACGGGAATGGGTTCCTGAAATCGTAAGTATGTCCCTAGCATGTCCTCTTCCCTGGAGCTAATAGCGTACCTGTTTACCTAGGTAGTTACCTAGAGGGAATACACCATAGCTCATCTTCCAGGTTGAGCCTTGAGATATTATTAGCTGATCGGAGTTGTGAGTTGACCTCTGCTTTGTGCAACAACAAAAAAACACCAAAAAAAACAGAAGCTTCTACGATGCATTTGTGTCCATCACGCGTGGCCTGTTCAACACTCGCGTCCGCGCAGAGCACACCCGCAAGCGCAAGATCGTGTCGCACACCTTCTCGCCCAAGTCGGTGGCCCAGTTCGAGCCCTACATCCACCACAATCTCGAAATGTTCGCTACGAGGTGGGACGGGCTCATCGCCAACACGCCAGACAAGGCGGCCCATCTGGACTGCCTCAAGTGGTTCAACTACCTGGCCTTCGATATCATCGGCGACCTGGCCTTCGGGGCTCCGTTTGGGATGCTCTCCCGTGGGGAGGACGTGGCAGAGGTGCGCTCCAGCCCTTCGGCGCCGCCCGTCTTCGCTCCGGCCATCGAGATCCTCAACCGCAGGGGCGAGGTCTCGGCCACGCTGGGCTGCCTCCCCGAGCTGAAGCCCTACGCCCGCTGGCTGCCGGACCCTTTCTTCCGCAACGGGCTCAACGCGGTCCAGAGCCTGGCCGGCATCGCCATCGCCCGTGTCCAGGCCCGGCTCAACAACCCGTCCCCGGCCGGGCGCGCCGATCTGCTCGCCCGGCTGCAGGAGGGCAAGGACGACAAGGGCGAGCCGCTGGGCACGGCGGAGCTCACCGCCGAGGCCCTGACCCAGCTCATCGCCGGCAGCGACACCACCAGCAACTCGTCGTGCGCGCTGCTGTACCACGTGGTGCGGACTCCGGGCGTGCTCCCAAAGCTGCAGGCAGAGCTGGACGCCGTCATGCCGGACACGGTCGCCGTGCCGACCTTTGACCAGGTCCGGGACCTGCCCTACCTGGCCAGCGTCATCAACGAGACGCTGCGCATCCACTCGACCTCGGGCGTCGGACTCCCGCGCCAGGTGCCGCCCGAGTCGCCCGGGGTGACCATCAGGGGACGCTTCTTCCCGCCGGGGACGGTGCTGAGCGTGCCGACCTACACGATGCACCACTCGCGGGGCATCTGGGGGGCCGACGCGGACGAGTTCCGGCCCGAGAGGTGGGAGGCGCACAGGCTGACGGCGCGGCAGAAGAACGCCTTCTTGCCCTTCAGCTATGGCCCGCGGGCCTGCGTCGGGCGGAACGTGGCCGAGATGGAGATGAAGCTCATCGTGGCTACGTGGGCCAGGAGGTACGATGTGTTCCTGCGCCAGAATGTCATGGAGACGCGGGAGGGGTTCTTGAACAAGCCTTTGGCTCTGGAGATTGGACTCAGGAGGCGGCGGAATACCGTTGGAGAGAATGCCTAGACTATAGCCCTGGACTAGGTTGCATTCTGGGGAAATGGAGGGGATTGAACCGATATTGACATTTGATACCAGATTGATATATTAACCGTGTGTTATGGACGAGGATTCCTGCCAATCAGCCTAGCAGCCTAGCAGCCTAGCAGCCTACCAGCCTACCTAGGCTGGGCCGATAACGAATAAAGCCTCTCAGTATGTGCTAAAAAGAGTTATGGGATATATCATATGACATATGGGTTACCAATGCAACAAACAGTAGATAACAAGATGCTGAAGCCACAGTAGAGTCTGCAGGGTCATCAGCCGAGCAAGGGCGTCTCCTCGTCAACACGGTCGCCACCCTGCCTCCCTGTGAGGTCGGCCTCGACAAAGCTGGCGCCGTCCACAGCGCTCTCGCGGTACAGCCAGGCAGCACAAGCCCCAGCCCCGGGGCCTAGCAATGCCGACACGACAATCATGACGGCAGCGGACTTCCAGCCCCCCTCGACCAGCAGCCAGTACAGCGCGGTAAGCCCAATGAAGGCCGCGTCGATCTCGATGAACTTGACAGTTGAGAGCGTCATCTCGCGCCGGTCGTCCGGCCGGAAGAGGCTCCAGACGGTCCAGAAATGCGCCAGGACGGAGCACAGCACGGGCAGGGAGTAGACGCCGGCCAGGGCCCCACGGCTGTGCTCCAGGCGCAAGCTCGGGGCGGCGCGCTCCGGGGCGGCGCGGACGAGGGCCCAGCGGACGAGGCGGCGGAGGCCGCCCACGTAGGCGGGGAAGAAGAGCCAGACCAGGATGGCGACCGGGTGGTTCGTGGCCAGCATGGACAAGGAAGGGGCGACGAAGCCGCCGGCCACGGCGAGGGGCACGGCGACGGCCTCGGCGGCCAAGGTCAGGTCCCGGCTGTGGGCGGCCAGCCGCGCCTCCCCCCCTTCCTCCTGCAGGGCGAGCAGGCCCTTGGCCCGGCGCAGGAACGCGGGCACCATGACCAGCGACCAGACGAGCTCGCCGCCGGCCAGGTTGAGGAGCAGCCAGGGGCCGGTCGGGTGGGCGATCAGCGCGGCCGAGGCGTTGCAGGCCCGCGCGGCCTCGACGGTGCAGACGGTCAGCAAACCCCCTACGAAGGAGAGCACCGTGGCCATGGCGGCGGCGGAGCGGGTCGACGCCAGCGCTTCGTGGAAGAAGGACACTAGGTAGCAGGCCGGCGCGCCGAGCACGGGCATGTGGCTCAGCCAGGGCACCCGCGACCGGGCGTGGCACTGGCTGTAGAGGAGGCCCGGGTTCACGTCGTGGAGAGAGTGCACCACCACCAGGGTGACGAACCCCACGGCCAGGAGGATCGGGGTGATGAGGAGTTGGGGGTAGCTGAATCTGTGGATTGGTAGACTTTTGGGGCTGGAGCCGGAGCCGGAGCCGGGGCGGCGGCCGCGTCCTATTGTTCTTGTTGTTGTTGATGATGGCTGATCTGCCATTGTAGGGTTTGCTTATTTTGTTGCTTTTGGTGCCGGAGTGAGGGAGCGCGAGTAGTCGGGTCGGGGCATCGGGGATGTGCCACGTACGTACGGCCTGGGATGTAGGCCTGGCGGCTTGCAAAGACCTTTGATGATGTCCGTTAGGGTTGTCTTCGTCTTTGGATGCCCAAGCCGGGTATTTGACAAAGCATTCGATGTACGTCGATGCACGGTTGAGCCTTATGTTGCCCTCGTGCTCCCTGTCATCACGTGTGGCCACTGGCAACACCTGTGACCCTCAACTGTCAGGCGGGTCCCAGGGAAACATCAGCGCACTGCGCAGGTTGTGGAACCCACTAACGGCTAGGTAACGGGAAGGATCACAGTGCCCTACCTAGGTAGGTAGGTGGTGCACTTATTTTCACTTAAATGACATCAATCAATAGTCTGGCAATGGTCGCACTCGCTAATTAATTAGGGTCTGGTACCTTGCCGTGTGCCTCTATCCCGTCGTGTCAGCAGATGCAGAATGTTTCAGTTCCTGGCGAGAGCGAAGTCACACGGTCGATTCACCATGTCTTATTTGGGAGGAGAAACGAGAAACAGTTGATTTTGTCAGCGTCGTTTCATGGAACACAACGTGCCGGTATGTACAAGATTGCGTGCGACAGAATGGGAGAGGGGTATTTCGTTCCCGCCAGTAACACTTCAACAAAATGGCAAATAAGGAAAAGGGACTAAGAACGAAAAAGAGAAGAGAGAAGAAAAAAAGAAGAGGGAGGAGGAAAAGAAGCGCTATTTCTAAGTATCCGTATATCACATCCCACCATTTAACATCCGGCGTGAAATACCCCAAATGGTTCGTCATCGTCATTCCTCATGGTGAGTGCGGAAGCAGGAAGAAGCCAGGTAAAGCGATCGGTAGACGGATCGAGGTAAGTTGGTAAGTGAAACAAACCATCGGCGAGCATGAGAGTATGGCAGAGACGGAGAAGGGGCCCATAATAGGCAAATCTTCACCGCCACCTCGACCTTGTATCATCAGCCCTGTTGGTTGACGGCTGGAAACTCGGGACCAAGCCAATCGCTCGAGAACCACGAGAGGGAGTCCATGCCGAAAGGATCCATGGTGAAGTCGAGCCCGTCGAGCGCACCGTCGAAGGCGTTGCTCGGGTGCAGCGACGGCGCCGCATTGGACGGGGCGGGCGACTTGGACCCGCTCGACCCGTTGTTGTTCTGGGACTGTGGTCGGTCGAGCATTCTATCTGGAGGCGGAAGTGGAGGCAGGGACGGCTGTTGGGGTTGGGGTGGTTGGGGCAGGTTGGGCGTCGCAAAGCCCGACGGGAGCGGCAAATATGGCGTCCCGCCGTTCTGCATGGGCATGGGAGTGGTGGGGGTTGGATAGGAGAGGGGCGGCATGGATAAGGAATCGGTGTTTTGAGCCATGGCCATACCGTGTCGAGGGAGTGGAGGAAGGAGGACGCCTGGGACTGCGGCGGCAGGGGTTCCAGGGTGAAGATGGCGAGCATGCTGGACGTGCCTGGGCGGATGTATCTGTTGTTGTTGTTGTTGTTGCGGTGTTGGCTCGGGGGTGCCCGTGTCGCTTGGGCCTAGCTCGCTCGTCAGGCCGTGTGTGAGGAGCTTCTCAAGATCGGCTCGCTGCGTGCGCGGAAGAGAGAAGCCGACAGTTAGAATTTTGGTATAGGAGAAGGGAAAAAATAAAAATAAAAGAACAAAAAAAACTCACAATACCCATGGCGGAGGGCGCAGTAATGGTCTGCTTCAGTACATTCATGCAGACATTGGCCATCTCTCGCACGCTCTCAGCCGTGATGCCGAACTCCTGGCCGCTGGTGAGCAGCGAGAGGAACAACATGCGGGCGCACTGGTATATGCAGATGGGCAGGTCAAGGTCCGTCACGGGCACGCCGTTGTCGAGGGTCAGGAGCAGGCTGAACATGTCGGCCATGGCGCGGGCGTGCTCGAAGATCTGGCGGCGGCAGATGCCCACGAAGGAAGGGTGGCTCGTCTCGATCTGGGCCATGACGGGCCTCGAGAGGGTGTCACGCATGCCCAGGCCGGCGTGCGCCGCCACCCTGTATAGGTCGATGTGGCACTGCTCCCACAGCACGTGGGTCATGAGGAAGACGCACAGGCGCGGCGAGTAGGCCCGGAGGCGCACGTTGCTCTCGGACCAGCCGAACGAGACGGGCAGGCGGGCGGCGAAGGCGCCCAGCTGCGACTCGAGCTCGGCGAACCGCGAGGGGAGAGCGGCCACCTGCTCGGGCGAGGGGATCGCGCCCCCCGTCACGCTCTTGGTGTACTGCAGGATGCGGCTGCGGAGCAGGTGGACGCGGATGTGCAGGGCCAGGAAGCCGATGTCGTCCGGGAGAGGCGGCAGGACGCCCTCGGGCCCCGGCAGCGGAGGGTCTAGCGGCTCCGTCACCTCGGGCAGGTCGAACTCGAAGTTGCGCTCGTTGCAGGGCAGCTGGATGCGGATCATGGAAGGGCGGGGCTCCCACAGGCCGAAGTCGGCGTGGCCGGCTGCGATGCCCGTGTCGATCATGTAGACGGCCCACATCAGCCGCCGGCGGGACTCCTGGGCCAGGAAGCAGAGCCGCGGGTTCTCGTGGTGCAGGCGCAGGGCCACGGCGAAGCGCGAGGCGATCGAGTGCAGCATGAAGGCCGAGGGGAAGCGCTTGCAGAGGATGCGGTGCTTGATGACGAGCACCAGCGTCTGCAGCCGCAGCGTCGACGGCTTGTCCAGCTCGCGCAGCACCATGGCCTCGGCTTCGTCGATGCACTTGGATCCGAAGTCGCGCGACCCGGGGCCCAGGTCCGTCAGTAGGGACGTGATGCCCACGAGGGCCAGCAGGAGGCCCCGGTCGATCAGTCCCGTGTGGTATCGCTGCATCAGCGAGGCGCGGTGCAGGAATGAGAAGACAGGGATGTGGTGCACGTGTCGGAAGAAGTTGTCGAATGCCCGGGGCGCGACCGACTCGAGCGCCTCCTCCGCGGCTGCGTTGAAGTGTTCGTGCCCAAAGTTGCTCGGACTGGTGACGCTGGTGAGGTCGGCCGCGTGTTCTGACGACATGCTCCGGCTGCGGTCTGAGAGTCGCTCATCGCCTGCTGCTGCTGCTATCGCTGCTGCTGTCGTTGCCGCCGCCGCTGCCGCCATTGTTGTTGTTGGTGTTGATGCCCCGATGCCGATGTTCATCCTCTCCGGAGGTGTCGCCGATGAAGAATCGTCGCGACCACCAAAACCACCACCACCAACACCATTGCCATTCGTGGCTCCAGTCCCAAAGAACCCGCTGCTGCTGATGCTGCCGCCACCGCCACCGCCGCCACCGCCGCCACCGCCGCCAGCACCGCCCATGCTCTGGGGCCGGGGGACTCTCTTTCCCGGCTGATAGATGCACTCGATGCCGCGGGCCCTGCAGCGGTCGCACTTGGGCAGCGACCCGCTGCACCGGGCCTTGCGGGAGTGGCAGTTAGCGCAGGCCAAGCGGACGCGCCGGCGGGGCAGGGAGAGGGCCAGCGCCGACGACATCAGCACGTCCGCGTCGGCGCCGCCACCCGGCACCGCTTCCTGGTACGAGCAGCTGAACTCGAGGCGCTCACAGTTTGTGCACACATCGCGCCGCCCGTCACAGCGCACCTTGCGGGCGCGACACGTGAGGCACGTGCTCGACGTCCGCTTGGAAGACGACGAGGACGACCGGCCCGCGCCCGAACCAGCGCCCACCACGCCCACACTCGCACCCGGTTCGCCCACCGGGGAGGCGGGGAGGACGGGTGGAGTTGCGCTCATCGGCCTCTCGGGGTCTTTCTGCTCCTCTTCGCTGCGTTGCCGTTTTCCTCGTCCTCCCCTCTTTCTATCCTGTTTGGCTGTGATGTGATGTGATGTGATGTGATGTGATGGGGCGCGGGGGCGGTCGTCGGTCGTCGGTCGTCGGTCTTCCGTCACCGCTCCTCAATAAGACGTGCGTGCGCCCGAGTGTCGGCAGTCAAGCAGGCAGGCATCCAGGCGCCTCCCCGACGACTCAGTTCGAACTATTGATATCTGTCTAAAATACAAATGTGCCCCCGCCGCTAGTGCCTCCACGGTTCGGGTGGGTGCCGCTCGCACGATGCGAGGTAGGAAAATGTGATTGTTATACGGTGGTAGTGCAGATGATAGGATGAGGCGCCACAGCAGCCACTACTCTAAACATCAGTGTCCGTCGCCACACCGTGGTCGGTTTGACGCTGTGATTGAATGGGTAAGTCTTAGACTCTAATGTCATTTGTTGCTGATGCTGCTCGGCGCATTGATTGGGCGTCGCCCTCGGTCTCATCATATAGAACCTTTCCGTTTGCCGGCTGGCGATAGACATCGAACTTTTTCACCAGTCCCCGTGCAAGTTGTGAAGCAAAAGGTTAGGTAATTGATGCCCCTCAAAGTCTGATGCGTGGTAGGTTAGGCTGGTAGCCCGGTGGTCACAGTGGGGTGGAATTTGAAAACACAGGGCTGCGGGGGTGTGCAACCTGCCAAGCTACAGCCACATTTATTGATCGCCGGCCCAAAGATGATAGATGCTCTGGTGTGTTGTGTACAGGTCAACGAGATCTGACTCTGAGAACCTCGCACCCGCTAACCGTCATCTGCCATTATGTCATAAGGTGTCTCGGAATCGATATCATGTATTATTACCCATATATACGTGGGGAGATAAGTGCTCTATATAGGTGACCGACGGGATCCAGGGGCAGTGGGAGTCACCGAAGTTGGGGTCGGCGACCAGCATTTTTAGTGCGATCCGTACATTGATGCAACAGTCCAGAGGAAATTATTTGACGTGCCGGGCTTCCAGAGGTCCAATACGCACGATACCAGGTCATATTCCACAGGGCCGGCACTAATGATACACATTGTAGATTAATCCGTCCCAAATTTTCTCTTTCATCGTATCTTGAGGGTGGGACAGTATTGCGGTTGGGATTTCTCTTCGAT
The DNA here is from genome assembly GCA_003049395.1 of Pseudohalonectria lignicola. Classification (NCBI taxonomy): domain Eukaryota; kingdom Fungi; phylum Ascomycota; class Sordariomycetes; order Magnaporthales; family Ophioceraceae; genus Pseudohalonectria; species Pseudohalonectria lignicola. The sequence continues at coordinate 44,400 of PYSP01000067.1, read as the reverse complement.
GTTGTACTTGTCGCGCTGCGTATTTAAAGTCATCTGAGGTTAACATGGTCGCCGATTCCCTTGCCGATACCCGAGAAGTCGCCGGCCGATAACCGACAACATTCCGATAGGTGATCCCGATGCATTATCACCAGACTCACTCCCGTCAATGTCCGAATCACTCTGCTTCAATGCACGTCCCGACCACCCACCCACCAGGAACTCTCTTCTCGGCGCTGGGGGTCCTCATCTGTCCTGGAGAAGTTCTTTCGTCAGATGGCTTGGACCCGGAATTCAATCCCGGGCTTGGGGACTGGTTGTTGCTAACATTTGCCGACATGAATTTCTGGTCCCGCAGCTGTCGAGCTGCTTGGCTGAAGACCTCTCGCCCCTGATTCAAGGGTGGGATTGTACTGCAAGGACTGCTAAGGGGTGGGCCTCTGCCTGGGACCCTCGCTGATGGTGTCATCATGGCTGGAGACTCTGTGAGTGGTGAGGACGCTGAAGCCATGGGATGGCGGTCAGGGAGCCCAGCTGTCGGACCGTGCTGTCCTGCGCCCGCGAGACAAACCTTCGACGAGGGATTCTTCCCAGGTCTCTGATATCTCAGAGATCCCGACCTTTCATCCGCCCTGGGCGCTGCCGCCGTCTTTGGCTGGGATGGGGCGCGCTGGTGGTGGACACTCGGCATCTGTGGCATAGTGTGCCTGGGTTGCCCGGGCTGCCCGGGTGGCATTGGTGCTCGTGCTCCCCCTAGAACCACTGGCACTGGCGCTGGCGCATGCTCACGGGATTCTCGAGGCGTGTGTTCCGTCTTGCCTACTGGCAGCGAAGTCAAGCCCTTGTTGGTGGCCTTGGTGTCAGTGGTGTCGGCTGGGTGTGTGGTGAGCTGTGTCGAGGTTGACATTGCCGGAGTCATCGCCGGTGTTGGGGCCGGTGTGCTGCCCTGAGAGTCGATCCCAGCTTCCTCCTTGCATTCTCCCCACCGTGTTTTCCAGTCAACACCTGCCTGCATTGTATTATGCTTCCCATCGTCTGGTCTCCTCTTTTCGACTCCCGAGGCTGGGATTTGGTGTTGACGTCGCGGTGGCTGTGGCCCAGACGGCTGAGAGGACTGGGATGGCCGAGATGGTTGGTATGCTGGCTGTGGTATCCGCGGCATATATGAGATGATGGGATACGGAAGTTCCGCCTCTGGGCCGGCACTGGCTGTCTTCTCCGTCACATGTCCCCGCATTGGTCGTGGCCCAAGCGGAGCCCCGGCTCCCTCATTGCCATCCTTTTCTTCTTCCACCGTCGGCCTCTGGTAGCCTGGATATCCCATGTGCCCCTCCCCTTCGCTGTTGCCTTGTGCCGCTGACACTTTACTCGATACGCTCTCATGGGCAAAGATGGCGTCCTCGATGGCTAGAGCGCTCAGACGGCAGGTAATGTGCTCTGGTGAGATCAAGGGGAGGGTGAAGGGCCGTTCGGAGGATTCGATCACCGTCACGACTATGCAAAGAGCGACGCTGTTGTGGGTTTCACTGCATGTTAGCCGAGAGGGACAGGGACAGGGACAGGAACACGGAAGAGGGAGTCTTTTACAAGCAGAAAGCGGAGACCACTAGGTCTACTTCCGCCGGCCGGACGCGAGAGACATCTGATTTGTTCATCCTCGTGAAGGAAGCTGGCAGGGCCATCAGAGTCACCATCCATAAAACCATGCTAATGCGCGCCACGATGATGGCCCACGAATGAAGCGGATGCCGAAGCGCCTGGGCTTTGTCAACTGGCCAGTCATGCAGGGCAGCCACGACGTGCAGCGGGAGGTAGATGATTGAGAGGATGGACTGAATCCGTGCAAGTATGGCAGCTAAGTCAGTACCTGTATCCAGCCCAGCGCTATGATGGTGCCGTCCCCAAACGAAATACTACCTAGGGTTGCTCATTGCCACGAGTCGGCAGGTTGTTCGACTTACGGCAAAGAACAAGAACGACTGTGCCAAACACATTTCTCGCAGATCCACCGTCCCGCCCAGCACGAGACCCGAGATGATGCAGCCGATGAGGCTGAAGAGGAACAGTGATACCAGCGCAGCCATGATGAGTCGGGCGAGCCAAGGCGCCTGCGTCCTTTTCGCGCCACCGGGCTGCTCCACGTCTACCCGTGGCGGCAAGAATCGCGATCGGTTCCATCTGCTTGCGTGGCTACCCGTGTAGCCGGGCATGTATTGTGTCACGCCCATCGTGGCTTGTAAAATAGGAGGGTGAAAGGGACCAGAAAGCTGCCGAGGGGAGCTCCTGAGGGCTTCACAACCGCCAGGGAGAGTGATGCTGCGGTCGTCCTCTCCAGAGCTGCGCTCGTTTTGGAATCCCTCTAGCTTGGACCGTTTCACGAGCAGTTCGTCGTTGTAGGCAAGGACAGAAGAAAATGATGTTACATGGACAGAGGGGAAGGAAGATGGAGGGATGCTCTTGGAAGCAGCATAAGTTGTAGATGAAAGTCATCCAAAGGAGGGTAGGCATCTCGCTCTACCAGCCCTACATTCCAGCTTGAAATCACCAACCACAGGGTTGCGAGCTGCGACTGCCACCCTTCCCAGCGCATCCCTTGGGAATGTAAAGTGTCTCAGTTACCCTGGAAGCGACCTTGGTGCCCAGACTCCCGTTGGAATGCCCGCCAGTCGACGGCTACAGCCGGTAACGGATATGGATGAATCATGTCCTTTCGCGATATACAGTCAATTACGGAGGTGGCGGGTAGATAAGTAGGTAAGTAAGTAAATAGGTACGGGGGCAAGTAGGTAGGTAAGTATGTCAAACAGTTGGTGGCACCATATTCAATCAATTGGGCAGCATAATTAAGCGTGAATTTCCTCTGATCTCCCTCTTCTCCGATCCCCCTCCGCGACCGCAATTGGGTCCGAAAACTCTGGCCTCCCAGGGGCACCGACCTCTGGCCCGTACACGGTCACGTGTCCTTCCGTGTGATTTACCATGACTTCCGGGAGCCCCCCTCCCAACTGACAAAGTACCTAGGCAGCAAGTAAGCACAGAGGGTAAGCAGGGCGCTGGGCAAGAGGGTAGGCAGGACTTTGTCGGTCTATATTTCCGTCGCTGTTCCATTCTAGACTCCCCTGCACACAAATCATCTAACGTACATAGGCAGGCAGCTATACCATAGCATATTGATCGGCTACTATCCAGCTTAGCTACTTCTCGACTCATTACGCTAGGTTCAACTCCTCAATGCTTTTCGTAACACCACCCTTCCTGCCTACCCTCTTGACTACCCTCGTACCTACCTAGAGTCTTACCTGCGTCCTACCTCCCCTCCTGCCTACCCTCTTGCTGTCTTCTTGCCTACCTTCTTACCTGCTCTGTTACCTGCCCTCTTACCTGCCCTCTTGCCTGCCCTCTTGCCTGCCCTCTTGCTTACCCTCCTACTTACCCTATTGCTTACCGTCCTGCCACCCGTCCTGGTACCCGTCTTGCCTACCCAGATCCTCATATATCCTCCCCCAACCTCGCACTGCTGTCGCCTACCCATCCATCTCGCTCATAGTACCGGAACACGAGGTCATAGTCATCGAACTCGTGCACGATGCGGTCAATGCGCCGATATCCCGGGATGCGATCGACGCGATGCTTTTGGGCCCGCCTGACGCTGGGCTCGTCATCAACGTCAGCCGCGTCCTGGCCGAACGCATCGGCAGAGCGAGCCCTCCGCCCTTTCCCCTGGAACAGAGTCACGCTGAAGCGGCCCGGGCCGAAGATGTCCACGACGTGCTTGACGATGTCGGCAGTCTCGCGGCCCTTCTGCCCGCCGGGGACATTGGTCTCGAAGGAGGCAAACGAGCACTGCGGCTCCGGGGTGACGTGCACTGTGAAGTAGTGTGCTGCACCGGCGACACTGTTTTCACCGTTCCCATGGGGCGCCGGGACGACGCCGTTGGCAGAGAACCCGCAAGGAGCGAACATGTAGGCATCGATGCGCGCATCCGGGTACTTCGACTTTGGGTATATGTCAGACAGCCCACAGCCGTCCGAGACAACGGTACCCAGTGCATGCCCTTCCGTGGTGGGAGCTTCGCCGCTCATCGCATCTGCGGCAACGCGGTCGGGCCCCGGGGCCGGGGCTGCGGCTTCGGCGACCTTCATACCATCCCCACTATTGGCAATGTCTTCGACGTCGAAAATAGGGTCGGCCCCCGAGCCCTCCTGGGTCTCCACTCCGCCGGGTCTTCCCTGGTCGGACCGGCCCGACCCCTGAGCGCAAGCAGGCTCCTGTTGGCACGCGACCGCACTCGCATGTAACAGGTAGAACTGCTTCGCATTCTCCGGGTCGAGGTCGGTCATCAGGATTTCGAGAGTCTCGTCCTCCTCAGTAGCAACAGCGTAGGGCACCAGCTTTGAAACAAGACCGGTGGGGATCTTGGTGGTTGTGGTCGTGGTCGTGGTCGTGATCGTGGTCGCAGCCGTGGCCGTGGCAGTAGCCCACAGACCTTGTCCCCCATCCTGATCCTCACCTAGAACCTGGTCATGGTCATGGTCATGGTCCTGCCCCATCCGAGGTGGCGTGCGCGGCGGCGTTAAGGTCTGGCTCGGCGAGGTGATGTACAGGTACCAGTGATCACCGTTCATCTTGCCGACCATGTAAGCGCTGCCACCCTCAAACATGTCGTCCAGGTACTTGACCTCCTGCTTCCAGCTCCGGTGCGGCCCCCGCTGTTGGTCCGGGAAGAGGAAGTTCTTCCGGCTATAGAAGATGCGATACGGTGTGGCAGCGGCCTTAACGTTGTCCAGCGAGGTCGTGTTGTGCATGGGGAACCCGCCGTCCACCGCGGCAATCCGTAGCAGGCGGTGCAGTCCCAGCAGGAGTGTCGTCGTGCCGCACGTCTTGAGGATGATCTTGTGGGGGAAGACGAACATGCTCGACTCGGAGAGGAGGTAGGCGTCAACCGTCTCCGAATGCACTACAGAGAGAATCTTGCAGTTGACCATGTCCAGCATTTCCACCCAGTTGCCGGTGGGGACGGCCTTCAGCCCGGTCGGCTCGGCTCCCGGCGGGAGAGCCACTGGGCTCGGTGCGAACCAGACCTCAAGGAGCTTCTCGGGGCCTGTATTTGGTCGACCTTCTGTCAGTCCAAGTCCAAGTCCCAAGCCCCCCCGCGCGCCCATACCAATCAGGTGCCACATACCCTCGAAGGCATTGTTAGAGCCTAGGTCGTCGGCAACATCGTGATTGATGGTCAGATGCGGAGTGGCGTCCGACTGCGAGAAAGTGTAGCTGCCTGGGATCTCAGGGTTGACCATCTCCAGATGGGGGGGCGGCAGGCCTGGCAGCGCGCGCGTTCAACCTTGATGATACCGTTTTCGAAGAGATGAGTCTTCCGCGGGACACTAGCTGCCACTCAAACGAACCTTGCGGCGCCCGTTTGAGAGAGTAGGCCCACAGGACGGTGGGGGAGGGGTAAGATGCTGGCGGGCGCCAGCAACAATTAAGCTGTTAGGGGGTAAATATCCAACGTCTCGCTAAAGGGGACGTTAGGGGGGGCGGGCTGGGAGGGGGAGGATGAAGATCTGTGATGACGGAATGGTGGGCTTCTTGTCTGAGGAACAGTCGACTGGGACCGATTTCTGCGGAGGAGGTTTATCGAGCGCCTAGGGGGCGAAGTGGCTGCTCATCAACGGTAGTTGTAACCTGTGGGAACAAGAGTGACCACACGGGGAGGCACAAGAGCTTTCGGTCGTCGTTTGGCTTGGAGATTGCGTGGCGCACTGGCGGTAGATTGGATTGGGGCAAAACGGGGGGGTAACGGATCTACAATGGAGCTGTTGAGCTGTCAGTCCTGTCCAAAGCGTGCTGGAAGCAGAAGAATAAAGCCATATTAGTAGATAGTGCAGGTATGTTTGTGTGCTAGGGGAAAGGGTAGGCGAACGGCACTGGGGGAGATAAGGGGTTTAAGAGGTTGGGGTAAGGGAGGAAAAATGACAGAACAATCACGCATTGTAAGGAATGGGAGTTCAGGAGAAAGAGGAGGGGGGGGGGAGGGGGGGACCGGACGGAAGGCGGGACGATAAAACGACAGAGGAGGAAGTTCGGCATCAACTGGTGTCGGTTGGATGGATATACCTACCGCGAATACACAGAATACACAGAATGCACACAGACTCAGGCGGATAGCAGCTTAGTTTGAGGTTTGAAGATGGTAATATTCACTTCTCCCGATTGACTGTGAATAACAGAGAGACAGCGGAAAGGTCGGTGAGTCGAGAGATTTGTCCAGATATGTTCAATTTTTTTGTTTTCTTCATCTGGCGGAAAGCGGGTCGGTTGTCCAGGGTGTTGGGCTATCGCACCGTCACACGGCACTTCCCACAGCAGCCCACCGACCCCACCACGAGTAGGTAGTGTAGATCGCGGTTAACTTTTCAGTGGGGAGGTATGTGGGGTCTCAGTGCCATTTCCCAAAACCGAGAACAGCACATGTCCAGGCGAACATTCGCTCAAGGCATTCCCGCTCTGCTTTCGCATCTACCTGGCGTGTAACCAGCAATCCCGATACCTATGTTAAACCTTAGGATGCTGGTTAGCAATGAATTGCTGCCCTCTTAATGCAAGCAAAAATAAAATAAAAAATTACCCAAAGTCACAGGTAGCTCGCGTCCTTCACGCTCTTCCAGGCCAGAACTCCCAGGTACCTATATCGGAAGTCGAGCGTGGGATGTATGTGAAGCTCTTAGGTAAAATCACGCATATAGGTTACGCACGTAGGCAGACATATGTGGGAGGAACCAATGTATCAAACAGCTAGACCAGAAAGAGTTCATCTGCCGCACTGTTCGTGGGCGCAGTCCGCACCACATGGTTTAGGGGACGTGCCTATGCGCTAGGAAGGGAGTGATCTGTATTGTCGCGAGTGGGATACGATCAGCCTGCTCCAATATCCATAGCTAAACGTGTGGCGATGTCTTTGAAGATCGGCGCCAAAGAGCAGTCGGTATACTTGTCGGCAAGCAACTCTCCTGCACTCGAGTCTGCAGTTTCACCCTGGACATTATCGTGGCCGTTCTGATCTGCTGCCTCCGACTGTGGTATGTGGCCTCCTGTCTGCGGTGCGGTATACCTAGGACGCTGGCCAGTCTCAATGAGCTCAACAAAGACAGGGTCTATGGGGACCCTGCCTAGAAACTTGACACCAAAATCATTGGCCATGACCTCGCCACCTCCCGACATGAAGATGTTTGTGCGCTCGCCGCAGCAGGGACAGACGAAGCCGCTCATGTTCTCAACGACTCCCAGGACAGGAATGGCCGTCTTGCGGCAGAAATTCAGCTCTTTGCGCACGTCGGCGGTGGCGACGGCCTGTGGTGTTGTGACAACGACGGCACCGGCCAGTTGACCGGGCGCTGCCTTCTGCAGAAGGGTCTCGGCCAGTGAAATGTGTTCGTCGCTCGTGCCCGGCGGAGTATCGATCAGGAGGAAGTCCGTCTCGCCCCACAGCACGTCCGACAGGAACTGCCGCACCATCGCCGTCTTCTTGGGCCCGCGCCAGACCACGGCGTCGCCCCGGTTTGGCAGCAGGAAGCCTAGGCTCATAACGCGCAAGGAGCCGAGCCCCTTGGCGGGATCTGCGTCGTGTACGGGGATTGGCAGCCAGCCGCCTGGCGCTTGCGTGACTTTAGACTGCTCGACGGAGAACATGCGTGGGATGTTGGGTCCGGTAAGGTCGACATCGAGGACCCCGACGGAGAACCCGGCGAGCGAGAGGGAGAGCGCAAGTTGTGTCGTCACCGACGACTTGCCCACCCCACCCTTGCCAGACAGGATCTACCAAAGAAGCATCTTGTTGGTTGCCGTCGCGCTAGGTTGAGGGCGTCTTCACGATGCGCAAAACGGGAAGATGGGGAGGGTAAATAAAAGATGGGGTGCTAACCAAGACGATGTGCTTGACTTGGGAAAGCGACATGACGGCTGCGCCTAGTCGTTGAGCGATGGCTTCGTGATTTTAGTCCGACTATTTTCGAGGAGGGAAATCCACGCCCCACCTCACTGTACAATGAGGGGAGAGACAGATTCGAGATGTTAACAGAGGGGCGAATGAGTGAGAGAGGTAACACAAATGGCCGAAGATATCAGAATCATGAATTTTCTACAGGTTCTTCAAGTATTGTCTGGTAAGTCAGGGCGAGACATTGTGATGCGCCCGAGGCAGGAATGGTGACGGTGGGTGACGGTTGGCCGGGCATCGGAGTCTTATCGGCTCTGAATGCTTTATCAGCAATAGCAGGATGGGGAAAAAGTAAGAAAAACGCGCTGAGAGGCCTGGGTCCGTTACAAAAGACAAGGGCGTCACGCGTGGGGGCGGAGAGGATACAGACCAGTGAAGTTCAATTGGAGACCGTTCGATTGGTAGCTCAAGTTGGCCTATTCGGAGGGCAAAAGACAGCATAGCGGGAACTCACTACCGGGAGGTAGTAAACGCAGACCTGTTCTGTCTTGGGCCAGTCAGGCACCGAGAACTGAGTGCATCAGTAGATAGCTTTCCGAAGCCGTACGCAGTGATTGAGTTGGTACGTTAGTTTGGCCAAGAATTGATGCTCTACTGGAAATTCCCAGGGCTGAAACTTGGTTGGCCGCATCATGCAATCCTGGTCAGCGGCGCAGTGGTCAGTGCTATTCTCGAGGATCAGCAGGGGCTTGGCGGCAAGAGCAGTCGCCTACCCGGGATACGGTTGGGCTACCGGCTGCGTAAGCAGAAACCGGAAGGTTAGGGAGGCAACGTCAGGGTCAGACACCGATCACCCTTTACCCAGTCCACACCAAAGACAGTGCCAAACTTTTTCATTAAGGGAATTGAAACACAACTTTGCTTCCCCGGGGCATACGCTTCCGACCCATTGGCCTAGCTCAAGTGAAAATTAAGAACATCGCGGACGGCGACAGACGCGAAGCACACCGACGAACACGTCTCAGAAGGCGAGGCAAGGCAGGCCGCCGACCCGAAGCGATGATCGAATCAAGTGAGCACGGTGCGACAGTGATGCGATAGCCTCGTTCTCGTCAATCTTCCAGGATGGAGGATCCTTGGGGCTCCCCTTGGACAAGCGCAGAAGCCGACGCAAGCAAAACAAAGGAAGGAGGTCCTGAACAGCCACCGCGTACATTTCTCTCAGCTACAAGCAGCACCTCCTCCCTCCCTTCGGTCACCGTCCCGGCCTTTTCCTACCATTCACCATGGGACCAGAACAATGATGATGAGTTTGGTGACTGGTCTTCAGCGGGCCCGGGCGGCGCTGCGAATACGAGCTCTCTATCCGCCTGGGGAGGGTGGCCGAGTGATGCAACAGGGACTGGCACCGCGGGTACGACATCTGGCCAGGCACAGTCGTCCAGCTCGAGATCGCGCTCGAGAGAAAACAGTGTTCCCAGCCTAGGATCTTTGTCCAGGTCTAGATCAAGAGATGGGAGCATGGGGAAGGCCAGCCCGATTGCCTGGCCTGCCCACGCCGCCACGGCGACCTCCCCCGGCATCAGGACAATTTCACGGTCAAGTTCGAATTCGATCCTACGGCTCCCCTCTCTCGACCCCTGGGCCTCTGAGGCATCCTCCGGCTTTGATGATTCGCTTCCACTCCCCAGTCCGCCGAAACACGCATCGCCCAAGGTATCCTCCGGAGTGCCCGGCAGAGCTCAAGATAGTGGGGTGGCTTTGACGTCACCCCGACACCTCGGCACACTCGATACACTCGACGCATTCGACACACCACGGCCCACAATCGGCGTCAAGCCTGATCTAGACTATCCAGGATGGGGCGAGGAAGAAGAGGAAGAGCAGAACGCCCGGGCGTTTCGGGAAGACGCGGAAACGGCAGGAGCAGGTTCAAGGACAGACACAGACATAACCCCGGTGACAACCCCCCGCTCGCCTCACACACCACATGCAATGGCCGGGGCGGATCCGGAGCAGGAAAAGGAGGTACGAGAGGAAGAAAAAGGAAATGAGGAGGAGGGAGAAACGCAGTCCCGCGCGTCATCCTCATCTTCAGATGACAGCCGGCGGGAGGACGCGTGGCAAGACTCTCCCATTACATCCATCGATGAAGACTCCAAGATACGAGCGCCGCCACAACCCTCCCAGCGCAAGACCTCCAACGCTATCAAAGTCCAGGACCTCGTGGTCATGTACGATGGCCTGGCAAAGAAGGCGGTTGCAGAGCCGCTGATCCCGGCCCGGACGCCAGACTGCACCACGCGCGCATCCTCGCGAGATCCAAGCCACGACAACCGCGTCGGCGAGGTAAACGGCGAGGTCAATGAGGAGGCCACCGGCGAGGCCACCGGAGAGGCCGACGGCGAGGCCAACGATGGGGTCAACGGCGAAGTGGACGGCGAGGGCCGCCGAGACACGGAGAATGAGGCCGAGGAGGACCGACCCTCCAGCCGGAGTCGCTCCCAATCGGGTACGCCAACGGCGAAGATGCGTCTCCGGGCCTCCATTTCGCGCCAGCAACATCAACGCGGTGACTCGACGTCCTCAATACCATCAACAGCGTCGGCACCACATCCGCAGGGCCCACCACCACGGCCACCGCCTCCGAGGAAGGCCAATTTCAAAGAGCTAGTGGCCAAGTTCGGGCCTGTCCAGTTCATCCCGGACCTCAAGGCGATCGACGTCTTGTTTGGGAATGTTGAAGGGGACACCAATACAGATACTACAGCCGAGCTCCAAGGTGTGGACCTCGAGATACCGGACAGGGTGCTCCACGACAGCTACACCTCCATCTCGGAGCGCAAGACGTGGTATCGCGTGTCCCGCCAGGGCACCACGCGTCTACACAACGCCGGGGACGACGAGCTGTACCGCCGTGTGACGTGGCCGACCTCGGAGGTCCGGGCGGAGACGATCAAGATTGTGCGTCGCTGGATGGAGGAGGACTCCATCGCCGGTCGGCCCACACTGGGGGGCGGCGCTGGCTCCAAGAATAAGGGAAACATATTTGGCTGGGATTCGTCTTCGTCGGCCGACCCAGTGCGTCTGGATGAGGTCTTCGTCACCAGGAGATCGCAGCCGGAGGGGATACGGAAGCCTCAAACACAAAGCACACAACAACCACCTTCCAGACAAACAGAGACAGCGACAGCAACAGCATCGGGTTCGCCGCTTTCCGTCAGGGCGGCACCGGCAGCGAACTTCTCATGGAGCTCACCTGTCGAGGCGAAGTCTTCCCGTCTGTCCATGACGACTACTGCTGCCACCAGCAGTTCCAGACCAACATCACTGGCTTCAGCGACCCCTGGTCTTCTTGTTGCTGTACCGTCTAGAACATCCGCATCATCGTCGAGGCCGCCGAACGTCAAGTCCATAAGGACAGAGACAGTTGCTGGTGCGAAACAGGACGACGTCGACGATGAAGATGATGACTGGGGCGAAATGGTTTCGTCGCCGACAATTAATGGCCCCGGGGCGTCTCAGCACCAATCTAATGGTTCCGCCCCTTTTCCACCCTTGTCCGAGACTACGGAGGCTGGACGCGCCTGTGCTTCGCGGTCGACGGCCCCCCCATTGGGGAAATTAGCATCCCCATTCGATAATGCCATTCAAACGGACATCCACAACGGTGAAGATGTCATGAGAAGTCGGCCAGCGAGTTCTGCTTCCTTCGGGGATCCGGAGCCGACTCTGCAGCAAGGGATGAAGCCGGAGTCAGCTGGCCTTTTTGCAGTCTCACTTGACGAGTATGACTCCCTCGTCCGCGAAATTATCTCCAACCTACCGGATCTGTCTTACATGCTACGGTGATATTTCATCTCTTTTTAATCTACTACAATTTGTACACTCGGGTCAACCAGAGGAAATCGGGGCCCAGCCTGTCTCAAAAATACGAGGGAGGTATTGGAAACTCTCGTGTGTGCGCATGCACTGACTGGCTGCATTGTCTGGCGTTTTTGGGGGTCAATGGGGAGGCAATTGGGATATGTATAACTGTCTCTATCTACCTATCTACCTTCCTACGCTTGGAATAACTCAATATCTAAATACATACTTACCTATGTCCCCGCCTGCCTAGGTAGGTATTTACTTGCCGAAGCATTTGCCCAGCGAGGCTCAATGCCAATTGACTTGATGTACACTACCTATTTCTCCAGCGAGCTCTCACGCTGAGCTGTCTTGGAGACTTACCTACCACTGGCTGCTCCTGCGGTTGCCTGACCTCGGCCGCAAGGGTTCAGCCCCTGACAGACTGCTTTCACTCACTGATTGAATGCGCACCGCTCATTGCACAGACGAATGTACGGCAGCAGTTAATGCAACCAACGCATGCCTATTTGATGCCGTCGAAACAAAATTCAAGCGGTACAACCCGCAGCGGCAGCATAGTGTCGACTAGATCAATGGCGAGACTCATCAGTCGGACACGTGCAGGTGCAACCTGCGACATTTGTCCCAGCCCTCACCTGTTCAATTGACAAGTGAAACATTGCTGTCAACTGTGCAGGACTGCAGAGTCTGCATGCAGGCAGTTTCTACCATGCACGCTGTCGAAGGGAACAGCCAGACATTCCAAGGGAGCACAGGCACAGGTTGGTAGCCGCTGCCACGTTGAACCGGTTCAATTCAATTTGGTTCAATCTATTTGATCAGGCACGCTTTTATAATTATCCAGTGATTCCAGGTCTTATCTTCAGCTACGATTTACGAACCAGATATAAGTGCAGCCGAACATGGAAGCATCACACAATCCGGACGTCGCACATCTGCAGTCAATTAATCCGTGAATGGCATTTTCTTGCTGGTTGATGGCAACTTTTCACGACTTCCCGGGAGACTTTACCATCCTTTGCTGTCTCGGGGAGGTCTGGTCTACACTCTGTACCTACCCTGCGTCCCTGCCACTGTCGTCCCTGCCACCATTTGTCCCTGCCGCCGTTTGTCCCTGCCGCCGTTTGTCCCTGCCACCATTTGTCCCTGCCAACCTTCGTCCCTGCCACCCTTCGTCCCTGCCACCCTTCGTCCCTGCAAGAAAACACACCACCTGATCGTGGCATAGGCCCAGGCTCGTCTCGCGTTGATGCATTCTATCGCATAGCGCATACGGGGAAGCATGTCTTTTCTTATTTATTTTTTCTGTCTCCCTTCCTCAGGCAGCGTCCAAGTCATCAATATGATCAAGGATCAATTTTGTCCCTCCATCCCTGAGACAATTTCCCTTTCTGAACATCTTGTCAACAGAGGGTTAGAACCCCCTATCTCCCTAAGTATGCGCTCCTCCTTCTCTGCCACTCCTCTTCGAGCCCCAAACGTCATATATATAGCTCCATGGTTGCCCGTCGTTCTCCTCCAGGCACGTCTCTCTCCTGGTCTTTTGGCAATCGAGAAACCCCTTTCGGATACAGGTAGCAAGCGGTGTCAAGGAAAAGGATCAAAGTCCAGTGAGAAGCTGTCATTTCTAGCCATGGGTCTCAAATCACCCTACACTTTCTACAACCCACCGGAAGGCTTGCATGGTTCTAGTAACCACCAGGTCCCACGAAGGACGCTCATCACACTGCTTTCCATCACAGCATCTCTTGCCACGATCTGGATGCTAGCTCATAGTAGGCATTTTTTCGATGTGAGTGGGCAGACCGGGAATCTCATGCGGAGGGCTGAACGGAGTAGTCGACTGCTTATAGACATATGATGCATGCATCTACTAAATTATGCCGCTTACAGAGCCACTCACCAAGTCCTTCCTCTCCACAAGCCCTGGTGACAGAAGATCAGAATGACGACGGATATGGGTCTCTATCCGATACTGAGTACCCCTCCGGGGCGGCAATCATCGTGGAGACCCGGGCGACTGCGAACCTCGTGCCCATCATGCTGCACTTCTCCTCCATCTTGGGCCCCAACTGGCCAGTCCTGCTATTCACCCTCGAATCGGAATGGACGCAGCCTTCCAGCGCCCCTTTCAAACGGGCGATGCGCGACAACCGCATCCGCATCCGCTACCTCCCGCCCGAGACGTCGTTTCACAACCACCACAGCGTATCCCTGTTCCTCACCTCCCCCTGGCTCTGGGAGCAGGTGCTGTCGGCGCCTCGCGTGCTTCTCTTCCAGACGGATAGCATCATCTGCGCAAATGCCAACTCCACCATCGAGTCCTTCGCCCAGTACGACCTGATCGGGGCCCCGATCGACCCCCAGTACGGCGTGGGCTACAACGGCGGCTTGAGCCTGCGGAACCCGCGCCTCATGCTGGACATTGCCAACCGGGAGGGCCGCGACTTCGAGGCAGAGAGCGAGGGTGGGGAGTGGTTCGTCGCCAACGAGAAAAAGTTTGAGGATCAGTGGTTCTACCTGAGGGCGAAAGAGAGGCAGGCAAACCTCCCGGAGCCCGAGGTCGCCAAGACCTTCGCCGTCGAGACGACCTACTACGGTAGGCCTCTTGGGTTTCATCAGCCGAGCAAGTGGCAGGCAGAGAACATGCGTGAGATTGTTGCCTGGTGCCCCGAGGTTGGGATGCTACAGGACAACGGGAGGTTTTTGGACGGTGCTTTGATCACGGCATGATATTTAGGGAATCTCCTCCTTTTGTTCCTATCTGAGTTTCATACAATCATCGTTGTATCTGCAATGTGGGTTATCTACGAAGCGCGAACGATGTACTGAAATTTACATCATGTCTACTTATTGTCTCAGTGAGTTTTCCCATCTATTCCCGCGTAATCCTCTGTTGTTTGGGGCCATAAGGTGACTTCCATCCTGGATACAAACTCCTTGGAATGCCAATCAAGCGTAGCAGTGGTAGGATTCAGGGGCTCCAGGTTTCGTTTGGGTGGACAACATGGGAGAAAGGTCAGCAACAGGCCTAAGATTTGCAACCAAATGAACAGCCCCCAAGTTCTCTTACACAGACTGCCGAATATAGACGATTGGAACCGTGGAATGATAGATGCCTTGGAACTTAATGCTAGCATTTTGGGGCAGGAAGCTAGGTGAGTTTTAATCATCGCGATGACCAAGGTCTTCAGCTCTTGGAACGGTGGACGCCTAATATCAGATCAGAGCAAAACATTTGGCGGCAGGAGTAAGTAATTATGAGTAATGCTGCATGCAGTCATTTATCTGTATCTTCCTATAGGTACGCAGATACAGGACCACTTAGTCGCTTTCTTAGCCCTCATGGTATCTTTGGCCGCGGGCTGTCCCTAGTGACTGCATCCTTCGGCCCCAAGGAGAGGTCGAGACTTTTCAGGAATCGCCCCCGACGCCCCAGTTTCCCCTTGTATGGCAGGGAAATGAGCAACCAAACCTCTTTGCGGCCTGAAACATTGAATAAATGGACTTAGTCATTGCGACTGATCAGTTACTGCGATCGGTCCCGTCTTTCATATAGACCACCCAGATCAGATAATAGGAGAACAAGATTCGAGAGGCTCAGCAATCAGGACAAATAGATCATCGTGACGAATACCTGAGCCTTGAAGAGCTCGGATAGATGGTTATTAGGCAGCAGGGACTGATTACACTGGTTTGGCTTAATCGTACATTAATTATCAAATGTAATCTAGGCAAACCCAATAACCCGAAACCTCATCTATCGTACTGGTATCCTTTCAAACACCCCCAGAATGTGGCCGCCCAATGTCAAAAGAAGCCATAATGATAGCATTCCCCTTGGAACTTGTAATTATTCAAAAAAGCAACGATGCCATTCAGTAATAAACTCTCCCATAATCAGCAGACTCTAAGATGTCTCACTGGGAGAGGTTTGGCATCGCGCATAGCTCTCCGTCCTCCCCGTACACCTCTGAGTCTACTCTTATCTCACACGCACGCCCTCGTCATGAGCCTGAACCACGGCAGGCACAGTTCCGCATCCACAGAAAACAGCTCTCGCCCCTTCCTCAGCGGCATAATTCCGTCGTCCCCGAACACAGCCGCCAGGAGAATGGAGTCAGTCGACCAGTACTGGAGGAAGCTGTGGAACCACACTCGAGCCTCCAAAGAACAGGTGCACCACTCTCAACTACCGGTGTGACAACAAGAGAGACTGCAGTCACTCGCGGTGATACCGACGGAGATAGCACTCGAACCCTATATAACTCCAATCAGGCAGTTGGCTAGTCCTATCACTCAGGTAGCCCTGTCTTAGCGCAGGGTAATCTCTTAGATTATCTACATCACCATCACCGTCATCAAGACAATCGTGTCAAAACAGTGTTCGGGATTCAACACAATTAAGAAGAACGCCACCGCAGGGATGGACTCCAATGTGTCTCAGTCGCCCAGCACTTCTCTTGACTATTAGAATAATGGTGGCCTTGGTCGCCCAGGGCGCACCAAGGGTTGATCGCAGCCTCACATGATTACTAAAATTTTTAGACTTTTGGCCCGACCTTTGGTTAGTTCTTGTGACCTTCCCCAGCTCCCAGCTCTCAGCCCCTACGAATGTCACATTCAGTCTCCTCGCCACTGGAGACCGTGTTGAACTCGTTGAATCCAATTATTTACTGACTACCCAAGTCTCATTGTCCAGTGGTCACCACGCTAGCGGTCTGGTGGGATCGAGTCGAGTATCGGTCGAAGCAGCTGATGCCATGGATCAACCTGCGCCAGGGGGAGTCGAAGCAAGGGTGGGCGCATCAAGCATTGCATCTCAACTACTTCTTCCCGATGGTGGTTGTCTCATTGTTCTCATCCAAGGCTCAGGACTTCCTTGTGGCGCTGGCGCTGAGCGGGTCGCTGCTCCTGCAGATCCTCACCGTGGCATCTCGTCTCTTCTGAGTTTGCAGTCTGTAGAGGCGGAGACTCGAAGGGAGTTGGTGGCCGTGGACAGATTTGACTTGGGTCGGCTGAGATCTCCGCGCTGGAAGGGTGCGAGAGGCATCACCAAGATGACGTGGGCGATCCAGCAGTACAGCCTGTCGTACCCTGACGGAACGACGCCGAGTTATGCAGTGCAGGGTTTCAGGCCCCAGAGTGGAAGTGGGAGTGTGAATGGGAGTGGCTCTCTGAGTCCTCTGACCGGCCCATCTGACACCGACAGGGCAAACATCACTGCCACCGTGGAGGTCTTCGACACGGACATCTCCTGCGAGCCGTACAACTGGACGTATACAAATATGTCGTTGGGCAACTCTGGGTGGTACAGCGGGGTTAAGGTCAACCTCTCATCGCCTTCCCACCCGACAGTCTATGAGTGGATGATCACGAGAATGTCCACCAACAGGGGAATTCGGGGGACTAAGGAAATGCACGACTCAGACTCAGGAGTATGGGCTGGCCACTTCGGATAGTCCGATCACTGGATCGGCAGGCCCCGCTCGACCACAAGCTTACAAGATGATTTCTTTGTCGTGTCGATGCTCCGGCTGCGGTCTAAGACACCAAAGGTGGCGGCGACGGCGACGTCGACCAATTCCAGTGGGGTGGTCGGCGTCTTTCCAGTCTGGATTGCTGAGATGAAGGGCCTCATATATGTGCCTAAGTACTCCCTCACTAAACGAGAGGTGACCAGAGACAGCGTCTCCGGCAGGCTGTACGTGCCTGATGGACCGCCCCGAGAGGTGCTTGCCACTATATATATGCAGTGGCTGGACGGAATCTCAGCCTCTGCTACAGACAGTCGTTCGCGGTGGACTGGGATCAGGCCTCTTTCGGCGTCTCCAACTCAGATGCATCCAACGGCAGTATGTAGCTCACCCTGCTGAACCAGACTGGTCCTCAGTCGCAGATGAGCGGCTTCAACGACCTCGCGCTGTTGGAGCGCACTTCCAGATCGGTTGTCAAGCGGTTAGCCGCCTTGACTGCCAAGGAGGTGCTGACCACTACACTCACATCACTCAACTCAACCGGTACTGGCACCGCAAATGGCATTCCAGCAGGATCGTCTCGGCAATACGAGATGAGAGTGTGTCCAGGAGTTCCCACTGCGCTTGTCCGAAGCCCTGCTGGGACTGCTCATCCTTAGCACATGTGGCATCACATGGGTATACCGCCCTGCCATCCCTCGTGACCCCGGGTCCTTGGTGACACATGCGATCGTCCTGGCGCAGATCGGCGAGCTCTCGGCAAGCCTCAGGGGGTACAGGCGCGTTCTCAGAGAAGAAGCTGGCCGAAACCCTCTCGGGACGGAGCTTCACATCGAGGTATTATCCAGCGGGCGAATCAAACGACTCACGCTTTGGCTTTGGCATCCGAGAAGACACCTTACTGTTGAGAAGAGAGACCACTGGGGAAGAAGCAGAACAGAGTCGGGTGGCGGAGCAAAAGAGGAAGCTCCAGGATTAGGCGCTGTCTTACCCTCGCTTGGCAAGGGCAAGGGCAAGAGCAAGCACAGGCACCGCAGTGCGAAAAAGACCAAGGCGAAGGGCAAACGAGGCCCCTGGAATCCTCTCCCATCCAGACGGATCCTCCAAGTGACCGTGGCACTTTTGCTGCTCATTCTCATTGGGACTGTTGAGGCTCTCCTGCAAGTCTCGGTCAAATCCAACGGAATTACCGACGTCTCCGTCGATGGATATATCAAGTACACATGGACCATCGCACCGGCCGTGACAATGGCCCTGATAGCCGTTCAGTTCGGCGTGATGGATGAAGCGGCAAGGACTATTTTCCCAATCCGGTTACTGCAGAATGGCAAGGTCGGCTTTGAGACCCTCACCCTTGACCCCTTCGGGGATGTGACTGCAATGGCGATTCCCAAGGCAGTCGCACGGGGCCACTGGGTGCTGATCCCGTTCATGCTTACAACTCTATTGGCACCCTCTTTGACCATCATCACCAGCGGCTTATTCGCCCCTTACTCAGTCTCGCACACGGATCAGGTCTCGCTGGACCTCGTCAGCTGGTTCGACATGTCGCGGCCCGCGAACGACGACGACAACCCGTACGTTGCAAACCAAGGGGCGGTGGTAATTGAACTCGTCCACTTTCGGAACATGTCCTTCCCACAGTGGACCTATGATGAGCTGGCAAAACCGGCTGTTCGGCCATTGCCGGGCCACCCCCTGAGCCTGAACCTGAACCTGACCAGCAACTCGGCAGTGGTAGGGAAGTTGGTTCTTCAGACACGGATGCCCGCCCTCCGGGCAAACTTCAACTGCTCGCTCGAGCGATTCTACACCAACTTAGCGGTTGCGCCAGCACACCCAGCCATGCCATCTCCGACCCTTGACCTTGACGATACCCTGCCGGGACCAGCATGCTCACGCCCAAACCGGACTTTGGGCTACATGGGGTGGGCCGATGCGAGTGTTCCCCCGGCCGAGGGCTACTTTGCCGGGCGGATCCACATGCTGGATCCCAAGACGGGAGGGAAGGCCGGCTACCAGGAGGCATGCGGCGATGGGAGAGCTCATTTCTGATACTATGCCGGGAATACGGACGGCCTCAGGGCCGAGGAGATGTCGCTGATTCACTGCATGCCGTATCTCGAAGTCCTGCTGGCGGACGTCACTCTCCTTCTTCCGGAGCGCAGCGTAGACCCCCGCTCGCCACCACGGCCTGTTGAAGAGTCGGCCAGGGTCTGGAGCACAGATTCAAACCTCACCCAGTCACCGAGAACCATAGTCGACCCCGGCATTGGTGCGCGAATCGAGGGTGGGCAGTGGAATATCCTCAGCCCCTTTTTCTTGGACATCACCAAGGGCATGGGTGGTGTGCCCATCTCTGAGCTGGTCGGCCGAGACAAGGTGCCCTTGCTCATCCAGAAGATGCAGCATCTCTACCGGCAGCAGATCGCGCAGGTCATGCACTTCTACAACCGCAGGCCTGTCCGTCGTGGTGGTGACGGTGACGGTGACGGTGAAGGTGATGTGGTGGCTGGCACAAGTCGGAGCCGTCGCAGAGCGAGTGAAGCCGCAAACCCAACGAGAACAAGCCAGCCTGTGAATGGGCATGAATCGGCCGATCAAGCCATAGTGGGCATGCTGGGGCACATCACGGGGGAGGTCACCCGCAGCGACCACTTGAGGCTGCAGCAGAGCGCCATCTCGACACGGCTGCTTGAAGCCGTGCTCGGGGTGATGGCCGCATGCGCAATCGTGTCTTCGCTGGTGGCGAGGCCTGCTCAGATTCTGTACAGCGACCCCAACTGCATTGGGGCCAAGATGAGCCTCTTCGCGGGCAGTAGGCTGCTGCGGATGCTTCCCGATGGGCTGGAGGTCCTACCGGAGAAGGAGCTGCGGCGTATGAGGCTTTTTGAGGGGCTAGCGTTCGGTCTCGGATGGTGGGGGCCCTGGGGGATTGGAGACAGCAAGAGATTTGGCATTGATGTTGGGAAGATGGGCCAGACGGTTGAGGGGTTGGATTCTGTGTGAGGGCAATTGGGGACACAATTGACCGTGCAATCGTACGGAGAGAACGCGATGTAGATTGGTGTCTAAGCTCAGCGGTGAAACCGCTGTGTGCAAGAAGACAAACGCATCGGTGGGGCTAGTACGTAAGCGCCGGTCACATGACCAGTCACAGAGTCATATTGAATCGAGGGATTCCAGGTTGAACTGTTGACACCTCCGTTTGGGCAAACCATATACATTGAAATTACAATCGATTATAGACTATCTATAGAGACAAGCGTAGCGTCGAAAATATCAAAGACTCTCTCTAACAACGTCATACACGTCGTAAGCATGCGCTTCAGAGTCAAAGTCCAGTATCCAGGACTCCCTGGGCAGGTGCATCGACTCTGGATCCTTCCATACCGCCTCCCAGTCAATCTGGTGCCAGCTGTCCCGGGTGGTGACCCCCGTTGCCTGCACTCTGTGGACCCTGCCGTATCTGATCTTCTCATGCACCCTCAGGGCCTCGGTCACCTTCTCCCTTCCTGCCCTCTCCAGGCACACGGCGAGTGTCACTCCATCCTCCATAGACTGGCTGGCTCCCTGCACAGATGTCGGCAGGAACGGGTGGGCCGCATCACCGATAAGGGCGATCCTGGCCCCCGGGGAGACGAACCTGGGCAAGGGATCTCGATAGACCAGCTTATAGTCGAACAGACGGTCCGGAGGCGTGACCTTGACTATTTCTTGCACCACGGGTGCCCATCCGTCCACAACTTTCAGGACGTCCTCCAGCTTGCCCGGGAACTGCCAGCTCTCCTTGATGTCGGAGTCGTCTTTGTGCGTGCAGACCCAGCTGAACTCCTTGCCTCCCTTGATAGCCGCGGCGAGGAAGTGGACGTCCCGACCGATCCACCCGTTGTGGGAGTCGCCGTTGGCCACGAGGTGTCTGGCGATAGGGTTGCTCGCTAGTCCCTCCGACGTGAACCATGCGCGGTAGACGGCATAGCCGGACGGCTGGGGCTTGTCGTCGAAGCCGAGAACGATCTTCCTGCCGCGAGAACGGACCCCCTCGGCGGCCAGGACCACGTCGCCTGTGAGCCTCTCGCCCGTTGACAGCTCCACACCTGCCTGGTCGGCATCCTCGAAGTAGTCCGTAACGTTCTGTCCCAGCCGGATGTCGATGCCCCGGCTCTTGGCGTGCTGGTACACGATCTCGTGTATCTCGGCTCGGTGGCCGTTTATTCGCCGACCCCACTCCCTCTCCTCGGCGGCGAAGGACTGTGTCGTCACGAACCTGCCCTGCCAATCGTGGAAGTGGAACTCGGGGCTACGATGTATGATTGGCTCAAGCGCATCTATCACCCCGGGCCACTTTGCGAATATCCGGGTCGAGTTCTGGCCGAAACTGATGATGTCCCCGAGCGGCTTGAGCTCCGAGATCTTGTCTAGCACGATGACGCTGTGGCCCTTTCGATCGCACTCGATTGCTGCTGTCAAGCCGGCGAAGCCGATCCCCACCACTATGACCTTGATCCCGGATGGCGAAAGCTTGGGGATGTCGGCCATGGTTCGTTGCCGTCCCGCTCACTCGAACCCAAAATGTTACTGTGTAGATATGGTGAGTAGGTAATTATAAATGTATGTATCCTTGATCTCCCAGGGGGGTTGTTTGGACGGCCGATTTTGGGAGGAAATGTTGTTTCTTGAGGGCCAAACGGGCCCGGAATACAAGGGACAGGCAAATACGTAAGGTACTACTAGTACAGGTAAGGGCTAGTCAGAATCCCTGGGTAAGTACAGCATGTTGGGAGGTCAGTGTCCCAGTCAATGAGAATCCCATCGGAAACATCGGCAGTTTATGACAACTCCCAGATTGGATCGACACTGGGGCGGAGTAACTGCCGGTTGTTATTGATGCACGGCTGCTATGAACCCCGCACAACACTCGTGTATGCTGCATGCCCGACGCTTTTGGGCTTTGGCTGACAACTCCGCATGTTGAGCAAGGGACGAGAGACTCGAGCCTCATGGCATGAGCGGGGGAACTGAAGCTTCAGGCTTGAAAGTTGAGACCTGGAATCTACACAATATTAACAAGTGATGAGGATATAGATTACCGTGCATCTGGGAAAGGAAATCTGCCAAGTCAATTTGGAGGCTCCCCAAGTCGGCACGGCTATATGCTAGCTTAAATGAGACGTTCGCAGCTTTCTCGCATCATTCGAACGAATGCGCTATCCGATCCGATGAGGTGGCATTTTACCTCCGACGACTCGACCAAAAGGGGGGGTTTCAGCTGCGAAGGGAGATATGATCTACAGGCCTAATTGGTCCCCTCACCCCTCCTAGACGGTGTTAGACTGTGGAAATGTCGGCGCAAGGGAAGAAAGGAGGGGAAGAGGTGTCATCGATCAAAGGGCGGTTGGGGTGATTGGGGAGCGATGGTAGCATTCAATATAAACCGATGCTGGACAAACAAAAGGAAGCAGCAGGACGTCAGGAATTCCAGGATCTTAGACCAGTCCCTGCATCAACCATTTGAACCTATCAGCACCATAAACCGCCAGAGGGCAGAGCGAAAGCTGCGTTGTATCAAGCCTGCATCCATGTGCTCAACTGCTCATCTTCCCAGTCTTGACTCTTAACTCTCGGCTGGCCCACTGGCCGTCTTTCTCGTACATCTCTTAGTTCTCGGTTCTCCTCTCCCGAGCTCCTCCTGCACCCTTGGCCCCTTGGGTGTTGACGCCATCATGCCTTTTGGGATCCTAGAGTGCAAGAAAATGGAGGCTGTACCAGGTACAGGTAAGTGATAATGCCAGGGTTCAAGAACCAACTAATTAGTTTAATCATGAGCGGGAAGAACATCAGTTGTTCTATGCTGACAAGCCACTTACCCAAACCGCCCAATGCAACAGCCTTCATGAATGACCAAGATGATCTGCCTCCGGAGCTCGCCGACATACCCAGGGAGCGTTTGAAACACGGCAAGGGAAGATTCAAGGATGTTATTCTGGTCCCGCAACCATCTGATAGTCCGAATGACCCTCTGAATGTACGTTTCTCCGGCTCGTTGCTCTGAGCACAAAGGGGCCAAGGAGGGAAGAAGCTTAACTGTCTAGTTACTAACTGCCGCGTCTATACTCAATGCTATAGTGGCCACAATGGTTTGTTGCCTCCTCTTTCCACTATTCCACATCATGTACCGCGGCTGACGTCCAGAGCGGCCGTCGGTGACAGGAAGAAGGAGCTTATTCTGCTCATCGTTGGACTCTCGGCCGCGGTCGTCGGGGCATATGGCCCCATGCTCTCACCCGGCTTCGTGCAGGTCTCGTCAGACCTCGGGATCACGATCGAAACCCTGTCCCAAGCTACGGCATGGCTAATCCTGGCCATCGGGCTGGGGCTCTTCATCACCAACCCCTTGGCCAAGATCATAGGGAGACGGCCCATCTACATCCTGGCCATCGCCATCATGTTCGCCACCAGCGTTTGGGGCGCCGCCGTGTCCGACTACAACTCCTTCCTAGCCAGCCGCATCATCGCCGGCATCGGCATGGCTCCTTACGAGGTCCTCGTCCAGTGCACCATCGGCGACCTGTATTTCGTCCACGAGCGGGCCACTCGCATCGCGATATGGAACTTGTTCCTCCTCACGGGCATCAGCGGTGGCGCCCTCATTGCGGGATACATCATCGAGCTGGACGGCTACAGGTGGACGTTCGGAGTGTGCGCCATCTTCTTCGGCGTGCTGATGCTGGGGGTCGTCTTCCTGGTCCCCGAGACGGCGTATCGGCGTGGGGAGACGACGACTCTTTCCGGCGAAGTGAAGGAGAGCCTGGCAGCTCTGGAGAAAAAGGAAGGTCGCGACAGTGGGCTGGGTGATGCTGGCCACATCGAGGAGAGTGTTAGTGCCAAAGCCAGTGCCAGTGCCGGTGCCGGGGTCAATGGCAGCCAGACTCAGGGAACAGAGCAGAAGCACAGCTTTGTCCGATCGCTGCGGGTCTTCACGGGGCGGTACAGCTATGCGCCCCTATGGAAGGTCTTCCTCCGCCCCGTGGTCCTTTTCTTCTACCCGGCCGTGATCTGGGGTTTCCTGATATACGGCACCACAATCACCTGGATCGTCGTCTTCTCCGTCGTCAACGGCGTCATCTTCGTCGGCCCGCCCTACAATTTCACCGTCAGCCAGACCGGCCTGATCAGCCTCTCGCCCTTCGTCCTGACCATCATCGGAGAGCTCATTTCCGGCCCGTTGAACGACTACATCTGCCTGTTCCTGACCAAGAAGAACAGGGGCATCTACGAGCCGGAGTTCCGACTCCCCCTCATGGTCGTCGCCACCATCCTCGGGACGGTTGGCTTCTTCGGCTTCGGCGCCACGATCCACTACCAGACGCACTGGCTCGGCCCCGTTCTCTGCTTCGGGCTGGCCAACATGAGCCTCGTCTTCGCCTCGACCTGCGTCTTCGGCTACGTCATCGACTGCTATCGGACCCTCAACGAGGAGGCCTTCGTGGCCATCAACGCCAGGAACCTCTTGACCTTTGGCCTCACTTATTTTGTGAACAATTGGCTGGCTGCCCAAGGGCCCCTCGTCGTGTTTTGTATCTTGGGGTCGCTGTTCCTCTTTGTGTGTCTGCTGACAATACCCCTCTGGTGAGTCTGGCAAAGGTTTTCTTCTCTCTTTCGAATTAGTCAACCTGCGTTCTTCTGCTCTGGCGTGTATTTTGGAAGCTGCCAACGGGGACGAAGCTATGCTGACTGATTACTTTCCTCTTTCGATTAGGGTATTCGGAAAACGATTCCGCAGCTTCACTGGCAGGAGTGTGTGGCTGCAGTCATTCATGAATGACGGCTCGTCCCAGTGAGGCCTTGGTAATTTGGTATCGAAGTGGAGTCTGTAGGGTCTTGAGTGCTAGACTGTCTTGATGAGAGACTACTGAAGGACTTGCTGTATCACTTTCTGTATCCGTACTGCGTGTACGACATAGCTACTACACTGCGTAGGGGATACAGCAGACGTATCAATGTAAAGTGGGTACAGGGGGCTTTGCGCTAGGATCGATAAGCAACTTCGATGCCGTCTTGGCGGCTTCCATGTCAGCAAGCGTCAGTTACCTATCGGATAAGAGACTGCAGTTGACATTGGTGTGACTAGGGGTCGGGTTGCCTGTGGACCGGCTCGATAAGGTTTGGGGGATCAGAGGCTAAACATCGAACGCATGTGCCGAAAAGCCTCGGTCGCTCGGCCCAGGCTTAGAGTCTCCACTGTCTTGTCTACCAAGACCCCCAATTTTGCTTGATTCTCGACCAGGCAACCAAATTGGCACCGGGCCGAAATGGGGGTCAAAAAAGAAGAAAGAAAAGAAAAAGAAAAAAAGGAAGCAGGACACTGGTACTGGGATGTGAGGCAACCGGGATTCGGGATGTTGCGACCACCGGTCGGACCTACCGGCCAGCCCGACGGACAGGTAAGTTCACGAACTGTCCCGAAGGAAAACTTGGAAGAAGTGGGACCGAACACCTGTTTGGCCTCAAATTGATGGCTCGTCGCTCCGTGTCTCTGTCAGCCACCAGCTTCATGATACCTGTCATCTGAAGATGGTCCGGTTATTTTCTTTTTTAAATTCTATGGCCGCCTCCTTGACTCACTTGACTCGTAACCAGGGGCTTACTTATACAATAGAGTCTGCGATTCATCCACTGCGAATAATATGATCCAATGGCGAACGTGGAACTTACCGAGGCATTGCAGATGATGACGCAAATCCCATGCATGGCCCATGTTGTAATCCCATACTTGTTTTGTAGACCTTGGGATGTCTACGACGACGGATTACACTACGGACCTAATACCAGGACGTACTGGTACTAGTCGTTGCCAATCAAGGGAGATCCCAATGGAGGGACGGATGTGTGGCCCTGCCGAACTCCTATTCCGTATTGCCAAGGGTTTCAGCCTTCCTTCCTCTCCCTTCATTATATCTGTCCGAGGCAGCCCCAAACGAATCGTTCGCCTGTCTGATCCCTTCAAGCTATCCCATCAAGCACCCCTAGACTCCCGCTATTCCGCTTCCTAGCCCGTCTGCCATTGCACCCGCCATTGATTTGATACCTCCCTCTCCCTACCTTCTTGTACATCTGCACTTCGTTCCACTATCATCCTCTTGTTCTGAGGTTGGTCAACAAAATGGCCGAGTCGGTGCCCATCCCGGAGCCTGCTGGGCTGCCGCTTCTGGGCAACATCGCGACCATCGACAAGGAGTTCCCCCTAGGATCCATGATGTCGCTGGCGGACCAGTACGGAGAGATATACAGGCTCAGGTTCCCCGGTAGATCCGCGGTGGTCGTGTCAACACGCGCCCTGGTTGACGAGGTGTGCAACGAGAAGCGCTTCAAAAAGAGCGTCAATGCGACGTTGATGGAGATCCGACAAGGTGTTCACGATGGCCTCTTCACTGCCAAGATGGGGGAGGAGAACTGGGGGATAGCCCACCGGGTGCTGATGCCGGCGTTTGGGCCGCTCTCCATCAGGGGCATGTTCGACGAGATGTACGACATCGCCTCTCAGCTGGCTCTCAAGTGGGCGCGCTATGGCCCCGCTGCACCCATCATGGTGACCGACGATTTTACCCGCCTCACGTTGGACACGCTGGCCCTCTGCTCCATGGGGTTCCGCTTCAACAGTTATTATTCCCCGACCCTCCACCCCTTCATCGAGGCGATGGGGGACTTCCTCGTCGAGGCCGGGAACCGTGGGCGGAGGCCGCCTCTTCCATCCCTCTTCTACCGCTCGCAGGACCAGAAGTACAGCGCGAATATCGGCGTGTTGAGAAGCACGGCCAAGGAGGTGCTCGAGGCCCGCAAGAAGGACCCCGAGAGCACGCGTAACGATCTGCTAGATGCCATGCTGCGAGGCGTTGACTCCAAGACCGGCCGGAAGATGGTCGACGAGAGCATCATGGATAATCTCATCACCTTCCTGATTGCGGGCCACGAGACGACATCGGGCCTCCTCTCCTTCACCTTCTACCAGCTGTTGAAACACCCGGACTGCTACCGCAAGGCGCAGGAGGAGGTCGACAGGGTGGTGGGGAAAGGGCCGATCAAGGTCGACCACCTCTCCAAGCTGCCCTACATGAACGGCGTCCTCCGTGAGACCCTGCGGGTCAACGCGACAATCCCCTTGTTCACGGTGGAGCCCTTGGAAGACACCATCATCGGCGGCAAGTATCGGGTGGCAAAGGGGGAAACCATCGTGAACCTGCTTGCCAAGTCGCATCTGGATCCGACCGTCTTCGGTGAGGATGCTGGCGAGTTCAAGCCGGAGCGGATGCTCGATGCCGAGTTCGACCGCATCAACCGCGAGTTCCCTAATGCGTGGAAGCCGTTTGGGAACGGCATGCGGGCATGCATTGGGCGACCTTTCGCATGGCAAGAGGCGCTGCTGGTGATGGCCATGTTGTTGCAAAACTTCAACTTCGTCCTGGAGCCGAGCTACGCCTACGCGATCAAGCAGACCCTGACGATCAAGCCCAAGGACATGCACATGCGGGCCATCCTCAGAGATGGTCTCACGCCGACCACGCTGGAGCGACGGCTGGCAGGGCTCTCTGGGGCCGCTGCTGGGGCTGCTGCTTCTGCTCCCTCTGCTGCCTCGTCCACTGCTCAGCGAACACAAGGAGGGTCATCCCCATCCTCCCCCATCGAGAGCAAACAAGCCGGTGCGCCTCTGACCGTTCTGTACGGCTCCAACAGCGGCACCTGCGAGGCACTGGCCCGCCAAGTCGCCGTTGATGCTGTATCGCACGGTTTCCGGGCCACGAGGGTGGACTGCCTGGACAGCGCCAGCGGCAAGCTTCCGACCGACGAGCCGCTGGTGATCATCACGGCGTCCTACGAGGGACAGCCGCCGGATAACGCTGGCCACTTCGTGGCTTGGATCGAAGGCATAGAGAAGAACAATAAGAACGGCAATCAAAAGAACGATGTCAGTGACGACTTGGATGGCTCCAACCCCTTGAAGGGAGTGTCTTACGCCGTGTTTGGCTGTGGCCATAAGGACTGGGTTCAGACCTTCCACCGGATACCCAAGCTCGTCGATGGCACCTTGGCACGACTGGGCGCTGACCGCTTGGCCGAGATCGGACTGACCGATGCGTCCGGTGGGGAAGTCTTCACCAACTTCGAGACGTGGGAGGACGAGACTCTGTGGCCCGCCCTGACAGCCCGCTACAGCCCTTCGGCACCAAAGAGCAATGGGGAGGCTGGCAAAGGGGGTCTGGCGGGATCGAACGTGATGAAGGTGCGTATCTCTACACCACGCACCTCGGCCCTTCGGCAAGATGTCCAGGAGGCCATTGTTGTGGCTGCGAGGGTGCTCACAAAGCCCGGAGCCGGAGGGGGCAAAGGTGAAACGGATGGCAGGACTGGCGAGGAGGCCACCAGCAGCATCAGGAGGATCAAGAAGCATGTGGAGATCAAGCTGCCGGATGGCATGGCGTACAGCACGGGCGACTACCTGGCTGTGCTGCCCATAAACCCCGTGGAGAGTGTGCAGAGGGTTCTGCGGAGGTTCCATCTGCCTCGGGATGCATACATCACTATTGAGTCGCCAGATGGTGCAACGGGGACGGCGGGATCGACATCCGCGGCGGCGTCCCAAACATCGCTACCGGTCAACTCTTCAGTCCCCGCCTTCGAGGTGCTCAGCTCGTATCTTGAGCTCTCCCAACCAGCAACTAAGAGGGTAAGTTTGGGGACCTCGGGAGTGTATCGAATCGTCGTGTGCCCGAACTTGCTGACGACGGAGGAAAATCATGGTAGAATCTGCTCACGTTGAGTGACTTGACGGCGGACGACGAGACGAAGGAGAAACTGGGCTGGCTGGCGGGCGAGTCCTACACGGACGAGATTGGATCAAAGCGGGTCTCAGTCCTGGACATCCTGGATCGGTTCCCGTCCATCAACGTGCCGATTGGCACCTTCTTGTCGATGATGCCACCGATGAGGGTTCGACAATAGTAAGTGAATCGCAATCACTCTCGTTGCTCTCGGCTTCCGCACCTTTCTTTTTGTCCCTATCTTCCATCAAACCCCTAAGATCAGTCGTCTCCTCTCGGTGTGTAACTAACCACTGCTGGAATCTCGCGGTTGCAAAGCTCTATATCCTCCTCCCCTATGTGGAAACCGTCGCATGTGACACTCACCTTCTCCGTACTGTGCGAGCCGTCGCTCTCGGGTGGCGGCCGCAATCACATCGGCGTGGCCTCTTCCTACCTTAACTCCCTGGACGAGGGAGACGCCATCCACGTGGCGATTCGCCCGTCTCACGCCGCCTTCGGCCTACCGTCCGAGCCGGAGAAGACGCCGGTCCTCTGTATCGCGGCTGGCACGGGTCTTGCTCCCTTCCGAGGGTTCATCCAGGAGCGGGCAGCCATGATTGGGGCGGGGCGTTCCCTGGCGCCTGCGCTGTTCTTCTTTGGGTGTCGGTCGCCGGAGAAGGACGATCTGTACCGGGAGGAGATGGACCAGTGGCAGCGTCTCGGGGCTGTCGACATGAGGAGGGCATTTAGCCGGAAGCCGGACAAGAGCCTGGGCTGCAGGCACGTCCAGGACAGGATCTTGCTGGACAGGCAGGACGTGGTCGACATCTGGAACAAGGGCGCCAAGGTGTTTGTTTGTGGGTCGAGGGGTGTCGCCGAGTCGGTCAAAGAGGTGGCCATCAAGGTCAGGCTGGAGATGGCACGGGAGAAGGGGGAGGAATTGGATGAGGATGCAGCCACGAACTGGTTTGAGGCTTTGAGGAATGTTCGATACGCGACGGATGTTTTCGACTAGCCTGATCAGGCAGACTAGGTATGCTAGTGGTGCAGGCCTCAGAACTGTCAGCCCTGTATGCGGGCCTAGTGTCAACAAGTAGTAAAACCCCTTGCTATTTCGGCAAGCGCCCACAGGCCCCACACACACCAGGGGCAACATGGACCACCCTCCAGACCCCACTGGTTGAATGGGTCTCTCATGTTTGGTGATGGAGTTGGATCGATCAATCCAATCAACAGCCACCAATTCACGCCCCCCCCTGTGGGACCGTTGACCGTTGGTTGCGACCCATGCCCCTTTACTGTTTGGTGAATGGCCAAGATCAGGGACTGTGCAGCTGTTGGTTTCGTCGTAATTTCAGTTGTTGGTGCGTGGTGACTTACGGTCTCCTGGCCTCAATTCCATTCAATGTACGTACACTCTTGTGTGGCCGACAACCAGCAGCAGCTTGGCGGTGCGAGGCACTTTTGTCAGACAGGCCGGGCAATCTGCCCTCCCACCATGTTCTTGTTTTCTTTCTCCCCTCCCTCCCTTGTTGGCGGCGCGGGTTGAACGCTTTGCCTTCCAGTCACACACACACACACGCACTCACATCTGGCTCCCTTCCCACCATTACTGACCGATTGTCGATACTCCCAGACTTTCTTTTTTGTTTGTCAATCATAATTTCCGTTCGTGACATTCCTGACAGGGTTGCGCCAGTGGCCAGCATCCAGTATTTCTTCTTCTTCTTTGCAGCCTTAGTCTCCTTTGTAATTACCCTGTTATCCTTTCTCCGCTGGCTTAGGTTGAGTTGGTTGGGCTACTTGGTTTAGGGAGGTTTGCGTCCATCTTGCTCTACTACTTGTCAAGGATCGATTCTCGCCCATACCTCCACCATCCAATCCCATCCGCTCCCCTCCCCTCCCCTCCCCTCCCGATGGCGGCCAACGGCTCCCTCGCACTACCCCCGGGAAACATCACACTCAATGTCGTCAACGGCACAACGCCATGCAGCCTCGCTGCATCATGGGCTGCCGCGTCGTTGAAGTCCAAGGACACGCCCGTATCCCTCACGGCCGACTTCGTCAGGTCGATCCTCCCGGACGCCTATAACGGCTCGCAGTACGGCAATACACAGCTGGTAGACTGGTGGACCAGGACACTGAGCCCAAGCGAGGTCTCCAAAGCGACAGACTTCGCCCACAAGACATGCCGGGCCGACGTTTGCAGGGACGGTGGACTGGGCTTTGAAGGCGACCCGGACATCGCCGGCGTGGGCATGATGATCGCCTACTACCTCGCTGCCATTCTGGGCACCATCTACCTGACCGCCATCATCACCGCCCGCATCTTCACCTGGCTCGAGGCCCGGGGCAGCCCGCTCTTCCGCTTCGTCCGCTTCATCAACCTCGTCTGCTTCATCGACTCCCTCGACAAGTTCGTCGAGACATCCCAGCTCTTCTCCCTGGCCATGATCGGCGCCGCCCTGACTCGCAACGTCAGCGTCCTCACCAGCAGCGAGACCTACTCGGCCTACATCGTGATCGGCTCCATCCTCATGACCTCCTTCTCCGTGCTGCATGCACTGATGCTTCAGTCGATCTCCGAGGGCCTGCGCCGTTACAAGCTGCGGCTCTTCCTGTGGGCTGCCGTCGGGATCCTTGTCTTCGCCCTCGTCATCACCTATGGCACTCTGGACACCAGGGTCGAAGACTGGAAGGCCCGGTTGGAGTTGCCCGACAACCGCGCCATGAGGTACTGGTCCATCGAGTGCGACAACGAAGGGTACCTCATGTCTCTCGAGGACACCATGTGGGTGGCCATCGCCCTTCTGTGCTTTAACGGGACGGCATGCCTCATCATGCTCCTGCGCATGTCCAACGCCCGGTTTGACCGGTGGTTCAAGACGCAGACCGCTGAGCGGAAAATCCTGGGCCGGAAGCTGGCAGACTACAAATTCCTGCTCCAGGTGGCAAACTCATTTGCCTGCTGCGTTATGATGTGGCTGTACCTGGCCCAGTTCCACGCCTACCGCTCGTCTGTAGCCTCTAAACTTGGCGGCTCCAACATTGACGACCGCTGGACTTTCGGTCAAGTGCTGGCACTCGCCAACTGGGCGCCCGTGCTATATGACTTGGCGAACGTTTATTTGTGTGAGTTTGGATTTCTGGATTCCTTGATCAGTGTCTCCCCCCCCCTCTCTCTTCGATCTCTCATCTGCGGATGACTGGTCACTGGTGATTCTAATTTCCCCGACTTCGAACTTGCAGACGGTCCCGAGGCCGGCTTAGGTGACCATCTGTCGTCCAAGTACAAGGTCGTCCGTGCCGAGAGCATGAAGGACGACCCCAACAGCACAAAAACTTCTCCTAGCGGCTTTATTACCGGATCCTTTCCTCTCCAGACCAAGACACCCGAGTCCAAGACAACCCAAGTTGACCCCCAATCTATGTGGAGGGGCTAGGCAGCAGGAGACGGAAGGAGGTTGAGGAGGGGGAAATAAGAGACTGCATTTTGGAAAGTATTGCCAATGCTATGGTCCAAATTTAGGTTGAGAATTGGGGGCGTTCAACTCGCTCGAGCGAGAGAGCAAAAGAAAGAAAAAAGACAACACCGATAATATCAATACAATACTACTAATAACGGAGAATTGGAACCCCTGAAAACGCCCAGGAACGCACTTCTACTCCTCCACAACGACAATATCCCGTACCATGCCCAGGAAGCGTTCTCGATACTCGTTCGGGTTCGCCGTGATGCTCATGGGCCCCTTGTGAGCGATCTTGTTGAACGTCTTGACTAGGCCCGTCATGGCCCGGGCCCGGAACTTGTGCCTCGCCCAGAAGAAGTCAAGCACCACAACTCGGTATGTCCACTTCCCTTGCGCGTCGACAATCCCAGCCCGCCATGGATTGGCGTCGGATGCCACCGTGGGCACTGCCGTCGACCCATCGAGCAGGGGCTGGTCCTCTGTCGGCGCAGGACGGGAATTAGGCCCAGGGTAGCGGACGAGGAAGAGCGAGTAGTCGATGGCGTTGTTGTCTGCGAGCAGCCGGGTGTCGTCCGCCAGGATGTCTAGGAGCTCCTTCTTCTGCTGGGGAGTGACCCTCACGCGGTCGGGGAACTCGTCGAACAGCTTGTCCTTCACGCTCTGTGGCACCAGCTTCCCGATGGCGAGGTCCCGCTCGGGGAAGAAGTAGTCATTGGGCTTGAGGTCGTACGTCTCCCAGCCGGTACCGCCACCGGGCGCTCGCTCCTTTCCGTACAGCAGATTCTCCATCAATATGTGGTGGGTCGGCGCGGTGCCGACGATGCCGCCCAGGGTGAGCAGCGGCGTGTAAACCATGTCAGTGATGCGCACGAGCAGGCTGTGCGGGTATTTCCGCATGTGGGCGACGTAGGGCTCGAAGAGGTCGTGGGTGAAGAACTGGTGCTCGAACCGGCGCGGGAGCGACTTGATCAGGTATTTGGAGTTTGCCGTCGTGAAGAAGGTCGAGCCGCTGTAGCCCAGGTCGCCCACGGGCTTGAGTTGGAGGTCCTTTCGTTTGCCCTTTCTTCTTCCTCTGCTTCCAGTGCCATCGTTCCGGCGGCGGCTGACCTCGCCGGCCTCGATGTGGAACGACTCGGTGTACTCCTGCTCGTCCAGACGCCAGACCTCCTGTCGAAGTGAATGGAAGTCGGTGGCGCGATACCGGACTAGAAGCAGCTTGAAGAAGGAGAAGAACGTTAGGATGACCCGAATCACCCTATGGTGGAGCTTGCTCTTGTCGTTGCCCCTGTGGACTGTAGCGGTTGTGCCGGTTGCATCATCAAGCGCCACTAGACCAGTTGACTCGCTAGCTGGGAAGCTCGCAAGGCTTGTGCCTTCTCTGGGATCCCCATGGATGGCCTCTAGAATCGACTGGGAGATGAAGGAGGTTCGGATTTGCATTTGAATCTTGGAGGGAGCGGGTCGGGCGGGGCCTGAGACAATAGGCGTTGGCGTGCGGTATGTGGTAAAATCTAAGAAACTGAAATTAGAGGTTTCAGCTGAAGGAGCGAGTTCCCGATAGAGCTTGCGGATTTTGCAGATGCTTTGGCTCCTTTGTCGTTGCCTTGAGCGTGCGATAAGTGTAGCTTCTGATCGTGACGTCATCCAAGGTCCTGGCGCCTTGGCCCGTACTCAGGCGGTGACACCCACCTACGTACGTCGTAACGGGGCAGCCATTCACGACTTCACGTGATTCATTAACACCTGAGGTAGGTTAAGCAGATCTGTGCTGTCCAGAAGGCCAATTTATTTCCCAGAATCATCAAATCTTAAGGATACTATGTACGGATTACTACGGATCCGTAGGTACGTCCAACCTTTGGTGGGCAAGCTGGGGTGTCCCTCCGGGCCCACGACGGAAGCCTTGGCCCCACACCGACCACAGTGGGGATGAGAAGCCAAGACTGCATGTGCTCGGCAAAACTTTTCCCCTGCCAGTTGCTTGGGCGACTGCTTCAATTCATAATGATTTGTTCGATTCCCGCGCCTACAGGCACTTGATATATCCAGTAGACTGCATTTACGCACCCTGCAGGCATGGATGCCGATGAGCTGTACAAACGATACACAAAGGCACTCCAAGGAGTCGCTGCGCCAGCTTTGTATCTCGACTTGGAGGCCTTCGAGAAGAACATCCAATGGGCTTTGGCAAATGCAGGAAACAAGAAGCTGCGCATCGCAACCAAGTCCATACGCTCTGTCCCCTTGATAAGGAGGATCCTGGATACAGATCCCACTGTGTTCAGTGGACTCATGAGCTTCACTCTCGAGGAAGCCCTCTGGCTCCGATCTAAAGGGTTTGAAGATGTTCTTGTTGGCTACCCGACCACCGACTCCCGGGCCATCGCCGAACTCGCCAAGGACCCAGCCGGAATCACCCTGATGGTGGACCTCCCTGAGCACCTAGAGATGCTAGCACGTCATCATCGCAACGGCTCTGCTGCAGCAGGGCCCTTTCGCGTCTGCCTTGACTTGGACCTCTCCTTAGATCTCCCCTTCTTTCGGTTCGGTGTCTTTCGGTCGTCCATCAGGTCCGAAGCGGATCTCCAGCTCATGCTGGCTTCCATCGAGAGATACCCACAGGTCAGACTCGTTGGGGCCATGGCGTATGAGGCGCAGATTGCCGGCCTCATGGACAAGGACTCCCCATTGATGCGCACTCTCAAATCCGTGTCGATCGGGCGCCTGACGAGTCACCGGGCACGCATGGTGGAGCTCATTCGCAAGGCGGGCCATGAGCTTGAGTTCGTCAACGGGGGTGGTACCGGCTCCATGGACAGCACCAGCCAGGATGATTCTGTGACGGAGATGGCGGTAGGATCTGGGTTCTTCGCCCCCGTGCTCTTCGACCATTACCAGTCATTCAGCCTAGCCCCCGCGGCAGGCTTCACTCTTCCGATTGTGCGGAAGCCATCAGAAGGTGTAGTGACGTGTCTGGGTGGGGGCTACATCGCCTCTGGTGAGAGTGCCCTCATCAAGACGCCTAGCCCTTTCCTGCCCCCTGGTCTTGAACTCCGGAGGCTTGAAGGGGCGGGCGAGGTGCAGACCCCAATGTATTATTCGGGGTCTGTCCCGTTAAATGTTGGTGACGTCGTCTTCATGAGACACGCCAAAGCCGGGGAGGTTTGCGAACGGTTTGATACTGTCCATCTCATTCGTGGGAGTTCCTGCACGGGGACTGTTAGCACCTACCGAGGGGAGGGGAAATGCTTCCTATGAAGCTGCCTTGGGAGGCCCTAGGCAGCTTCCCACCTTCTAGCCACTGAAGCAATTTTCACCATTCTTTCAACGGCGGTTTGTCGGCGTTGCTGGTTCAGCCCACCAAGGCTTAGGAGAAGTAACCCACGACGTTGTTATTTCCTCCTTAGGCGGGAGAGGAGAGGCAGTGCGGGGATCAATGGGCCCGACTGTAGCGGGGAAGCGAACGGACATATGTTTTCTTAGCGAGACCGGATTGGATTGAGAAGGCTTCAAGTCGGCCCATATTTGCTTGAGCTCTTCACATTGACCCCTCGGTGGTACGGCGTCTCCTCTGAGCTTGAGTAGACATTGTTGGCCCACCAGCCATGTTAGCCGACAATATAATATCCGGGGCTCCCGAGACCCCAGCCGATGCAGCTTACCTCAAACCTCCGTGACTCGGCTCTGATTGAAGAGTCGTGCGAGTCCAATTTTTCTTTTTTGAGGTCGGGGACTCCTGCTCCTCACCTGGGAGGTGTGGAAAGATCCTAGAAAGTAGAATCACCGCGATTGCTGCATGACACCGACTCCCCCGCAAACCAAGAGACTCTTCAGTGTGGCATGTTTTTGCGGGGGAAAAGCATCAAGAACTCGGGCCGACCTAGGAGCATGAATCGCAAACCTCAGGGTGCCCTTGATGTCCAATGCTAGAGCGACCTTTCAACCCTCCGGAGAAACACCGCCTCATTACAAGCTAGAGTAGAGGAGCAGCCCCGTGGTCCAGAACGGCCCGGGGCTGGTTAAATGTCGGGAATTAACCTGCCATGTGGGTGCAGAACGTCGATTGCGGGGGTGGTGTTCTGTGGGGCAGGGCGGCAAAGAATTTCAGGGAATTTCAGGGCATTAGAGGCTGCTACCTATCCGTAGGGAGGTTGTAGTATTGACATCGCAGTGCGAGCAGCGTCGCCCTCCCTTCCTAATGGAACGAATCCAGATTTGATCTTTCTCCTGCCAGTGCCTCCCGTCACCGACCCTAGGTGAATGGGTAGGTAGGTAGGTAATTATACCAGTCGGCCCGCCCACGCAAGTTCGACCATGACCTCCGTATCCGCTACTTATCCCCGCCGCTAATGGGGACGATCCTAGTATAATACTGCGTGGTGGCTTCGGTGAGTGGGGAGTAGTAGGCGTCGCCGCCTCCTGCTCGGCAGATGAACGGCTCGTCAATCGTTACCAAAATTTACCCAGATCCCATACTCTGACTACCCCACACGGCTTTACTGTCCCGAAGTTCGCAAGCCGCGCAGTCCACCCTCTCCCTACAACAGGGCACTCCCAGGTTTACATGACTAGCTCTCGCGTGGTTGTGAGCATTTGCAATGTCCCATCGACGATGGTTCGCGCGGGGCTGCGTTCGGCCCTTTTTCTGCTTCCCTACCTCTCCCATTCCCGCGGCGATTTCTACTTCTCTGAGCTCTTCGCGCCATTTATTTTGCGGGCTCGTGATGGGGACAGCATGACCTATTCGGTCAGAATTCTGAATACGCCGGTAGAAGTCTGGACTTGGGAGTCTTGCCCAGCTCCTGAGGGATATTCTGCTGGAAATGTAGAAATATG
Source organism: Pseudohalonectria lignicola (assembly GCA_003049395.1). Taxonomy (NCBI): domain Eukaryota; kingdom Fungi; phylum Ascomycota; class Sordariomycetes; order Magnaporthales; family Ophioceraceae; genus Pseudohalonectria; species Pseudohalonectria lignicola. The sequence goes on along the minus strand of PYSP01000067.1, from coordinate 7,030 downwards.
GCCTGCGCCGCTAACGACGGCAATATAGATGATGGAGTTGGAAAGGAGGGGATATAAAACGAGGGCTGCCGAAGGGGTTGAGTCCTGCGCTCACCAGTCTTCCTCTCAGTATTGAACCCTCAGTCTTTGTCAATCCCGAAACAATGGCTCTCGGACGCTCACTGCTGCGGACTGCCTTGTTATTGGGGGTGTCCCTGCTCGCCTGCCCTTCAGCTGCCCAGGACTTCGGCGGCTCTGGTCGCGACGAAGATGCCTTTAGTTATGTGCAGCCACTGAACACGACAATACTCGGGCCGTATGGACATAGTCCGGCAGTGCTTCCATCACGTACGTTGTTGCCTGAGTGAGCCCTGGAGCCCTGGAGGCGAGAGAGCAATGAAGTCGGACTAACATTTTGCCCTCTGCCTCTCATCCACAGCAAACTCCACTGGCATCGGTGGCTGGGAGGCGGCTATAGAAAAGGCTAGGACCTTCGTTGCGCAGATGACCCTGGAAGAGAAGGCTGATATGGTGACGGGGGTGGCCGGCCCTTGCGTCGGTAACATCGTGGCCATTCCTCGGCTGGGCTTCTCTGGACTCTGCCTACAAGACGGACCACTGGCTATCCGCGTCGCCGACTATGCGAGCGTCTTCTCCGCCGGCGTGTCTGCCGCTGCCACCTGGGATAGGAGCCTCCTTTACGAGAGGGGCTTCGCGCTGGGCCAAGAGTTCAGGGGCAAGGGTGCTCATATCGCGCTGATGCCCGTTGCCGGTCCGCTTGGGCGGTCTGGCTACGGGGGTCGGAACTGGGAAGGCTTTGCGGCGGACCCATACCTGTCAGGTGTGGCCATGGAGGAGACAATCAAGGGCGTTCAGGACACGGGCGTCCAGGCGACGGCGAAGCACTACATTGCCAACGAACAGGAGATCATGCGCAACCCGGTGCACTCGGTCAACAAGACAGTGACCGACGTCGACTTTGAGGCCCTCTCGGCCAACCTCGACGACCGCACCATGCACGAGCTGTATCTCTGGCCTTTCGCAAACGCGGTCAAGGCCGGCGTGGCCAGCGTGATGTGCGCATACCAGCGCATCAACGGCTCGTACGCATGCGAGAACTCCAAGGCCCAGAACGGTCTGCTCAAACGGGAGCTTGGATTTCAGGGATACATCATGTCCGACTGGGGAGGCACTCACTCCGGGGTGTCATCCATTGAAGGTGGACTGGACATGAACATGCCGGGCGGGCTGGGACCTTATGGCACTGTGCGAACCCCTGGCCCGGATGGCATCAGCGTGTCGTCCTTCTTCGGCGGCAACGTGACGCTGGCTGTTAACAACGGCACCGTCGATATGTCACGCGTCGACGACATGGTCATCCGCATTATGACACCGTACTACTTCCTTGGCCAGGATAGGGACTTCCCGCCAGTCGACCCGGCCGGCGCTGAGCTCAACACTTTCTCGCCCATCTCTTTGTGGTCGCGCGAGTTCAACTTGACGGGCTCCCGCAGCGTCGATGTGCGCGGCAATCACGCCGAGCTGATTCGGAGGCACGGCGCCGCGGGCCATGTGCTGGTCAAGAACGAGAACAAGGCACTGCCGCTCAAGAAGCCACGCACGATGGCTGTGTTTGGGAACGACGCCGCCGAGCCAACAGAGGGCCAGTACCTCCAGGATGATTACGAGTACGGCACCATAGTCGCCGGAGGGGGTTCTGGAACGGGTCGGCTGTCGAACCTCGTGACTCCGCTCGAGGCGCTCAAGGCCCGGGCGAGGCAGGACGGCACCAACCTGCAGTACTTCCTGAACAACACGATAATCGCGACGAGTCGGATGCCTGCCATATGGAACCCCGGCATGCCCGATGTGTGTATCGTCATGCTCAAGACGTGGGCGCAGGAAGGGGAAGACCGCACGACCCTGCGCGTCAACTGGCGCGGCGAGGAGGTAGTGGCTAGCGTGGCCAGGTACTGCAACAACACCGTCGTCGTCTCGCACTCGCCCGGGATCAACCTGCTCCCCTTCGCCGACAACCCCAACGTGACCGCCATTCTGGCCGCGCACTTCCCCGGCGAGGAGAGCGGCAACTCGCTTGTTGACGTGCTGTACGGCGCTTACAACCCAAGCGGCAAGCTGCCATACACCATCGCCTTCAACGGCAGCGACTACAACGCCCCGCCCACAACAGCCATCAACACCACAGGCGTCTACGACTGGCAGTCCTGGTTCGACGAGAGGCTCGAGATTGACTACCGTTATTTCGACGCGCACAACATCTCGGTGCGCTACGAGTTTGGCTTCGGCCTGTCCTATACCACATTCTCAGTGTCCGACATTGCCGCTCGACCACTCCACGGCAGGAGCGGCGCCTTCTCTGCGGAGCCGGACCAGCGTGATATTCTACCCGGTGGCAACCCGGCGCTGTGGGAAAATCTGTACAATGTGACTGTGACAGTGACCAACACGGGCGATGTGGAGGGCCATGCCATCCCGCAGCTTTACGTCACCTTCCCGCAGGACATGGTTGCAACCGGGACTCCACCGAGGCAGCTGCGTGGGTTCGACAAGGTCATGCTGGCAGCCGGCGAAAGCAATACTGTGAGCTTCGGCCTCATGAGGAGGGATCTGAGCTACTGGGATGTCGTATCGCAGCAGTGGCTCATCCCCAGGGGGGAATTCACGCTGAACGTTGGCTTCAGCAGTAGGGATTTGGCGCAGTTTGCCAGTATTACACCAGTCTCAGGCTGAGCGGAATGGTCAGCCACGGCTGTATACACCACTAGTAACTAGCAAATACATGGTAATTATCGATAACACATCATTATCAACCCCAGCACAACCATGGCTTGGGTGAAGGTGAAGAGGAGAATTCGACAATGCCATAATTTAATTAATTACTGCTACCCTTCTCCCTTACACACAACAGAGAGTCAGATACACCCCATCACCGTGCGTTGCCCACGATAAGCTAGTCTACCTCGATATAATTGATACGTTAATTTACTTTCTATGCATCTTTACGCTACCAGGCAGCTTCTTGTTGCTTAACTCGCCTATTTCTTGCTTGATGATCAGTTTGGCTGGAATAACCCATGCTGCTACTGTCGTGATAAGGTAAAGAGGGAATTACTTACCTATTTATGGAGTAATTAGATAAAGCCTGGTTTTGGAGATGATGGAGAGCTCATGCCGACTTATAGCTGAGCCTGCCCCGGGCCCATCTCGGCGGCAGCCACATCCCGTGCCAGGTGTCTCCCCGATAATTAACGTTATGTCTCTTGGCTCTCTTGAGTCCATTCCGGTATATGAGCAGCGCAAAGCTGACAGCTAGAGCGAAGCAAACAACAGCGCCGACTATTGGCCCAGCGATCCAGGCTTGGCTTGCTCTCAGGAATGGCGGAGGCTGTCAGTGTTGTAAATTAATGAAGGAATTTGTTCTATCCTGTTCTTAAACCAACTCGAAGCGGAGTTATCCAAGATCGCTGGTGGTGATGATTGTCTGTCGGAGGGACTCGGTGTTGTGGCAGTCAAGAGGTTTGAAGTAGTGCTTTGAGACGCGCCGTTTGCATTTCCCATTGTAGTCGAGGGGATAGATGTCGCCGTCTCTCTAGGGGTTTCCGAGGCTGTTGGAGGCCGAGTACTGGTACTGCCAGACACCTGCGTCGTTAGGGTAGACCTGGCGCTTGGACCGGATGCCGAGCTTTCTTGGTTACCAGCGAGCACTGTGATTGTCTTGACCTGACCGCCAAGGTCCGTGTAGACCATGGTTGTCTTGCGCTGTTGGCCAACGGCACTGGCTCAGTACTCGGCGTACTGCCTGAAGTCGGCATTGAGCCAGACGCTTGCATTTGCTTCGGATCCTAGGTTCCGTTCCATGCAGGTCACGCAGGCTCCATAGGAGTCTACATAAGCCGAGTCGGGCTGACATAGAGCTGGAGAGAGCCCTATTCTCTGTGCTTCAAGAATGGCCCTGTCTACGAAGTGATTGAGTTAGATTGGAGGGCACGGTGACTTGGCCAAGGTCATTATCCGATGCCTGTAAAGAGATGTAGTGAGGCTCGCTGAGTCGTCATAGCATACCGATGGAACAAGGGGACTCATTCTCTGATGTCGAAGCACCGCCGAGGCTGAATAGATGCGCGAGTAACAATTCGGAAAGAAAAATAAAGATATAAAATAGAAAAGGCGGTGGGATTATGCATGCGGCATGGCGAATCTCAATAACTTAGCCCTCGATACTATTAATAGTAGAGGTTTCCTGGGATTCTGGGAAGTACGAAGCCCCCGCCTGCAGCATGTGGCTGACTGCGTGCGGGTGCAGCCAGGTAACAGTAACACACACAACGGTGCATTGACGAAGGAGACACCTCGAAGCCACAGTGGGCTGGCCCGACCGCAGGGAGTCATCCAGACATGTGGGCTTGTCCGTGCCATTGGTGGTTGCGAGCGACACCGAAGTTTGAGGGCGGGGTGTACGCCAGGGGAGCCTTCTTGGTCCCTCCTCCAGGGTGCCCGCAGCAGCTGCCCCGTCCGATGCACCGGCAGGAACATGCCGCGGAACATCGCTCATATCCCCGTCCGCGCTAGCTGAGTACTAATAGAAGCCAAACACTCATGGGCCTTGACAGCACCGGGGGGTGTCATGTTCTTACCCACCTCAGCATTTGGGCATTAAATTACAGGAATATAAAGTTGACCGCTCTGCGCTGCCGGGCTGGAATGGACTAGACTAGACATGTATCTATGCGGCTTCGTATGAAGGGCTATTAACTGATAACGTCGACGGATGACTAGTGTGTAATTAACGAACTGCATACCAACGGCCAGCTGCATAGCGACTAACGAGCTGGATAATTGTCTTGGGCGGGAGCTTGTGACAGCAGAGGTAGAAAGCACCGGGGTAAAAATCCCAGGAATCCGTAAATCACTCGATAATTAAGCGCAAGTGGTCCGTAAATGATGAAATTCGGGAATTCATCGAGATTCGAGATTGGTAACATTCACAAGCTTTCCCCAGCTTAGCAAGGAAGAGAATGAATGAGGTAAATGGGGCTGAGGCTAAAAATATACGTCGCATCTCCAATTAAAAATGGAGCGCCGGCAAAGTTTCCCGGAATTTTTATCTTTGTGGATATCTGGTTCCTTGGTTTTATCCACTTTGCCACGAGATCGCCATGGGATTTGGAGAATACGAGGCTGGCCTAACCTGCCTGATCCTTGTTTGTCGTCTCGTGGCGGGCGTCGTCAGCAAGATACGTTGGTAGGCAAGGCGATGATGGGAATTTTGGCAATTGTCCCGTCCCTCGAGATCATTTAAACTTAACCGTAAGAAATCGCTGAGCTCTTCTTTCCACCTGATCCCTTAAACCTCCAATCGTTAAATTTCTACAGTCTAGACAGCCTACCTTGTGGCACCCCTGGCTCAAGTCTTCAAGTCCGTTCACCAGGCCGTTCATCCGGCTATCTGAGTCTTCTCCGCCAACCAGATGCGTTTTTCTTTATTGTTCGGCCTGACGGCCGTGACTGGACCTGCCAATGCCTCCATCCAGGGGTTCAACTATGGCGCATTCTTTCTGAACCAAGCACCAAAGTACCGAGCCGATTTCGAGTACGAGTTCAACAGGGCGAAGAATCTTCCCGGCACCAGCGGATGGACCAGTGCCCGTCTCTACAGCATGGTTCAATGGCAAACCAGCAATGACGTGATCCAAGCCATCCCCGCCGCCATCGGGACGCAGACCAGACTCCTGTTAGGACTTTGGGTTTCTGGTAGCGCCCAAGCAATCGATAACGAGCTGGCGGCGCTCCAAAAGGCCATCAACATATACGGAACCGCCTTCACGAGCCTGGTCGATGGTATCTCGGTCGGAAGCGAGGATTTATATCGTCACGGCAACAACGAAGTCGGCGTCGATGCTGCGACACTTGTCGGCTACATCCAACGCACCCGCGATGCCATCGCAGGCACGGCCCTCGCTTCTGTGCCTATGGGCCATGTCGACACCTACAATGCCTTCCTCAATGGTGCTAACGCTGCTGTTGTTCAGGCAGTCGACTGGCTGGGGTTCGACGGGTACCCCTACTGGGAACAGGAGCTGCCGAATAGCATCGGCGACGCCCATACGAGATTCTACGACGGCTTGAACAAAACCCTTGCCCTCGCTGGCGGCAAGCCGGTCTGGGTGACCGAGACTGGGTGGCCAGTTGTTGGTGATACGGTCAACCTGGCAGTGGCGAGTGCCGAGAACGCTCGAATCTATTGGCAAGACATTGCTTGCTCGCTAATCTCTAACGGCGTGAACCTCTGGTGGTATATGCTGCAAGAATCACAGTGGGGGAATGCGGACCCAGACTTTGGCATCTTCCCCGCAGGCGATTTAATGAATGTTCAGCCATATTTCGACCTAGCATGCTAGTCTTAATGGTAAATTCCATAGTTAGTGTAATAATTAGCACAGCACGAAGGGGTGAGGTATAAGACGTTTGTTAGAATAGTCTCAGTGGCTCAGCCCAAACTATAATGAACTTGTTTGTGGAGCCACCAGGTAACAGCCTGCACTGACCCCTGGTCAGTGCACGAAGTTTGCTAGAAAATCCCGTGACGGCCACACAGAAATCAATGAACCATCCTGTACTTTTCTACCTAATTTTGTTCTGTATTACCTTCCCCTGCAATTGATAAAACACTCGGGCCCACCATCCTATCCTTTGACACTTCGATCTTGTGCTGAACGTCTGTAATATTCTTACGGGGTAAACCTCGAATCTTACTTCTTGGGCGGCAGGAGGCGCTTTCCTGCTGGACGAAAGGGGTTCTCGACGTGTGGCGTACTCAAATAGGTGACACGATGAATGGAACGAAAGTCAGTCTTGGGTACCCTCGATCCTGTGACAATTAATTAGTAATGGCCTTAGTCCCAAGACAGCGTAACATCTCTTCCCCTAGCAAGGTAAGCAATTAACAGAGGGTTAGGGTTAGGGTTAGGGTTAGGGTTAGGGTTAGGGTTAGGGTTAGGGTTAGGGTTAGGGTTAGGGTTAGGGTTAGGGT